>OZ020611.1:42742854-42941428 GCA_963971575.1 Liopterus haemorrhoidalis | reverse complement strand
TATGGACCTCTTGTCCGAGCTTAGAAAGCTGTATCCCGGGTATAAAGTTAAGCTTGTAGTCCTGATAGTTGGTGTTTTGGGTGGCATGAAAGCCTCCTATCGAAGGGAAATCGAGTCCATTCCCGCCTGTAGATCTTCTGCCAACTCTTTGATCTGCAGGATGCAGAAAGCAGTGCTGCTCGGGTCGCTCCGCATTGTGCGGGCACTGGATCTGGCGTAATTTCCGCGGCTGCATATCGCCAGGGTTTGGGATGCAGTCGTATGTATTTAGCTCCACTAGTCTCTAGTATGACGCGGCTCAAAAGGTTGCTGAAGTTTGAGATTAGTGGACGCTTGTCAAGACCTGACAAACCCCATAATAATAATAATAATAATAAAACCGTAGGGGAAGTTCTTAATGGCTATAACACCTGGCTATTTGCTGAGCTTTCCGGCCTGATGATCCCGCGAACCCTCAATCACGCAAGGGAAGTTCGCAATGGTCGCAACATCTGACCATATCGAGCTTTTGGGCCTGTTGATCCCACGTACCCTGAATAATAACAGTAATAATAACAAATCGGGGTACGGCGGTCTTTTGACCGAAAGGCTTAGCGCCCTTTCCCTCCGTATCGCTATCACAGGGTTACCACGGCAGGAACCAATTGGGGATAACGTCGACCCCACCATCTAGTCGATGAATCCTGCCACCGTTTCATGGGGCCAACCTTCCCATGAAACGTATAAATGGTTCAAGATACGACAAGAAACCATACAGCTTCCCACAACGGGTCCTTCTGGGATGGGGACCCACAAACAGTTGGGCGAAGCTACAATCCCGCAGGCCGCGCCCGCCACAAGTGGACACCCGAGGAGCAGGAAGACCTGCTTCAGGTTTACGAGGCAGCTTCACCCCACCGCGGGGGCTACATGGTCAGAGTCCACTCACAATGGTGTGGAAATCATCCCGAGCTGGACTTCATGTTTCCGTTTATTAAGTAATGCCTCTGACATAACATTTTCAAATTTGGTACATTGATATTTATTGTCTAAATAAACTTCTACCAACATTTACACAAAACGAAAGAAATTTTACGATTTTTGGCAATTTCGTGTTCAAAAGAAGAACAAGAATTCGCATATTTGAACAATTAAATTTAATATTTCTTTATTATTTTTTATATATTTAACAATAATTTTCAAGTCAAATTTTGACTTTCTTTATACAAATTATTTTCAAATAAATTTGTTATTTCGTTTGCGAAACAGAATATATCCATTCAATTCAACAATAATTCGAAGTGTTTACATGTAAATAAAATATTTATATAAATCTAATTTATTTCTTAAATCAAAATATTCAATTTGACGTGAACATTTTTTTACAAGTTTTCCTCGTTTATTGAAAACTCGTTTATGGTGATAACCGGTTTTGCATTTAACCTCTTCATTTAGTTGTTCATGTTTTTATTTTTTGCAACTAATTTTACTCGCGAAATTTCATTAGGCCTCTGGCGGAGAGTAATAGCAAAATTAAATACAACAAACTATTATTCAACTAGTGCACCCACTGCCAACTGTGTTGGCAAACAAATCATTACCTTATGTGGAACTTGCTCGACACCTCAGACTTCTTTCTCTAGCCATACGCCTAACTTCATCCAATTCAAATTGAATCAACTCTTCGCCCATTATTAAAAACTGGACAAATAATGAGCATTATTCCGAATTATTAATTCATTAACTTTTTAAGATGGTAAAACGATTCATTTTCAGTCTGTGCATTATATTTATAATGTTAAAACTAAAAATGATTTGAGACGTTAAATTTAAAATATATTTATTAAAATTAATTTTCCATTTTCTTATATAATATAAAAATACGCACACGGAAAAAACGCACACGGATTAATACGCACACGGAAAAAAGCACACATGAAAAAATACACACACGGCAAAAAGGGCACACGGAAAAAAGCGTACTTACACTATATCTCAAATTACGGGGTAGATTTACAATATCCCACTGAACACTGCGCATGCGTCACACACACGTCATTTGTTCAATATACAGAGATTCTAAACAGGTGGGACTGTGCAGAACTTTTAAAAGACAATTTACTTTTAGGTGGTTTATAAAAAAAAAAAATAAACAGTTATCAACCATAACCTAAGATAGTGCATTTAAGTTGAATCACTGTCCCTGGCCCTGCACAGAACAGTTAAAATACAATTTATTTTTAGGTGGTTTATAAAAAAACAATAAACAGTTATCAACCATAACCTAAGATAGTGCTTTTAAGGTGAATCACAGTCCCTAGCCCTGCACAGAACAGTTAAAATACAATTTATTTTTAGGTGCTTTATAAAAAAAAAAAACAGTTATCAACCAAAACCTAAGATAGTACTTTTAAGGTGAATCACTGTCCCTAGACCTGCACAGAACAGTTAAAATACAATTTATTTTTAGGTGGTTTATAAAAAAAAATAAAATAAACAGTTATCAACCATAACCTAAGATAGTGCTTTTAAGGTGAATAAATAAACAGAAACCATTGTTTTAGAGCCACTGATAATTCTTGAATTATTTAGTGTAGTCGTTATGTGCTGCCATCTGTATAGAGTTTGCAGTGGGATATTGTAAATCTTGTCCTATAAATCGTAGAAATAAAAAAATAATAAAGCATTGAAAAAATAATAATAAAGAAAAAAAGTCACATTTTTATTACTTTAATCAAAACCAAATATTTTTTATAATAATTATTTTTCTGCTAATAATAATTTTAATCAAAAATGTCGAATATCACGGAAGGATAACGTTTTTCTGTGTTTTGTTTCGTAAAAAAACCGATCCGTGTATTTCACAACTAAATTAATAATTGTGAAGTGATTTTTTAATGAAAAACACAACTGTCATTTTTACTAATTTTTTGTCAACATTCAAAACAAAAATTCACAGCACACTACTGTCCAATACATAAACAATAATTTCTTACAATTCTATCAATTATTATAAAAAGTGTTCGTAGAATATTCACTATTATTGCATCTTATAATAATTATAAAAAGTGTTCGTAGAAAATTCACTATTATTGCATCAACAATATATTTTAAACAATTTTGACATAAATAATTAACATATGCGCGCCTCTGTCGGGGAATGAAAAAACGACCGGTCGAACATACGAACATACAAACAGGCGTATTATATTATAGGATAATTATGAACAAGTAAATGGGATGCTGTTGCTCTACCGTGTCTTTGGTTAAACTATAAGTAGTGTCATTTGAAATTAAAGTTACCAATAGTTCAATCAAAAACATTCGTTTGAAAATTAATTACTTCCCTTGATTATATTTTTTGTTGATTGCATGGTATTTTTTGCTGTATTATAATCAATATAATGAAAGCTAGTTGCATGCTTATGAACGTCCCACGTTCATCGGATTTAACTAATAACCCTTCATAACTTTCAACTTATTGAAGTATGTAACCAAAGCTTACAAGACTCGCACATGTGAACAAAGAGTGTTAGACAGCAAACAACATAAGCTATATGCACTCATCCATTATAATATGCAGAATTCTTGCATATAAATAATATAATATTGCACGTGTCTAAATATGAAAGCTTGAAATATGAAAAATATGTACAATGCAATGACAAAAATGCGTGTATGAATGAGGAAATTTTGAATAAAGCTATATTCAGTAAACATCAGTGTTTCGAGCTGACACAATGTCGTTTTTAACAAGGACTTATTTGTATCTGTAAAGAAAAATTAAACAAGCCTGTGGCTGTAAAGGTTAAATCGCTTGTTCCTGCTGTTTGATAGCTAGGCAAGGGCATGGATGTGAGTTCAACTCCTGCTTATGTCAAATAATTTGTGTAATTTATACAAATTACAGGTTCTGCTTAGCCATTTGCAACCAGCTATAAACTGTAGGTGCGTTTCTGTGTAACTAAAAATGGACTTAATACTGACTATATTACTTTAGGATGTACACATACTGAAAATATGGACAACCTGGAAACAGGAGGCCTGAGTTCACGTCGGACTGTCGCTCCAATGATAATGACGAATATTTGGGTGATGCTGTGCTACTTCCTAACGGGAAAAATCTTTTAAAAATGCGGAAATACAACGAAATTTATACCTATGTTTGAAAAATTTAAAAATTATATTTATTTTTATTCTAAACTAAATTGGTGTGAATCTAAGATAATTAAAATAAATTTTAAAATCATAATTTGTTCGTTTTGCCATCTATGATTTGATGATACATTTTCGACAGATAGGCGCAAAGGGGAAGTACATCAGTCACCGGACACCTACAAACAATAAATAATTTTCTTATCCTTCATTTTTGTGTTCAGTGCTATAGTTTGTGTGTTTATTTGTAAGTAAATAATAATAATAATAATATTTATTTCAATATTGAAGCGTACACTCTTACAAAAAATAATAATAATAATTCAATCATGTGAAAATAAATATTTCTATCCATAAGGACACACCACAATGAAACAATTTCAGTGTGTGGCGATAACATATATAGACATATTTTTGAAGTGTACAATTTGTATTGAGCTTAACAAAGTACATGAAAAAATAATATCACTCAGTCAAATAATAAGGGAAATATTCAGGAATTATCCAATAGTACTGTGGTATCATCATGATTTAATAAAGAAATCCACTTTTTCAATATTTTTTTATAATTAACAATATTTAAATTTGTCATTAAATTTTAAATAGTTATTTAGGTTATTAAATATTTTGTTGATAAAAAATTTATAATAACATTTTGATTTTTATTTAGGATCGTGTGATTTAAAAAGGAAACAGAAGTAGGATTTTTTACAATATGTGAACCTACGGCAAATAAATACAACTGATTTAAATCTAATATTTGGGATTCACTAAATAATAGATTTGTTGGGAATCTATGTTTGTTGTACATTACTTTTACAAATGTTTTATGTAGTACAATTAGCTGTTTAGTGTGAATTTTATGTGTTCCACTCCAGGCTAGAATACTATACTGAATAATAGATCGAACAAGTCCAAAATAAAGGGTTTTTAATTTTTCAGAGTTTAGTATATTTCGCAATTTTTTTTTAAATGTATAAGATATGGCGAAAATTGTTCGAAATTTTTTCAATATGATGATTCTATCTGAGGTGTTGATCAATTATTACTCCGAGGTATCTTATTTTGTCTGTCCTAGTTAAGGCTGTACTACAGTTACAGTTATTTGCATCGTTACACTCGTGTAGTGTAATTGAATCCTCATTAGGTTTATTAAAATTATTACATGAAAATGTGATCTATTAATATTAGGGTATAATTTATTGAAAGGTAGCCATTGTTTAATTATTTTCAAATCGAGTAAATTTGTAAACTTCTGACCAAGACATGCCATCTAAATATAAAACAGTGTCATCAGCGTAGGAGATAAACCTTGAATGGAAGTTGAGTTCAAAAAGATCATTCACATAAATTAAAAAAAGCAATGGTCCTAAAACTGTACCTTGTGGCACTCCATATTTAATGATTATTTTTTTACTCCACTTACCATTCACTGATGTTTTTTGTTCTTTGTCTGTGAAGTAGCTTTCAAGAAAATTTAGAGGCATGCCTCTAACACCATATAATTCCAGTTTTCGGAGCAATAATTGATGATTAACTGTATCACCTAACTGTATATCTATAATGCATTGATTATATATAAAAAAAAAATTCAAAGGTTGGTTATGCATGTTTTTCAACCTCACCCATTTTACTAGACGCAGGCAGGTTGCAAACGGCTCTGCGGCCTTCTTCCTTTGAGCAATTCTCAAAATTTTGGTTTTTCCTTATTATTTGTGTGAAGTGGCTAGAGACCCCCTCACAGGTTGATAATTACTGCACTGGCAAGAATTTACATCTACATATATAGGTTGTGCATCGCGCAAGCGCAGAGTGTTCTTGTTAATAAACGAGAAAATAGGTAGAAAGTAGGAAGGTTTACTTCGCACAGATCACGTGTGATCTCATCTTATCCCGCGAGCACTTCAGCTCGCTCCACTCGGATTCTAGCAACCTGAAACTTAACTATCTTAACCTAACCTTAAGATAGTGTTTAGTTTAGTATTTAGGTAGCTGATATCTAATTTAATGCCAAAAACATTCTGCGTGATAGAAAGTCTCTGCGTTTGCTCTGGCACAACTTATGTCGATTTGCATTCTCGCACTTGTCTGTGACACAGGAAAATTTTATAAAAAAAATCAGCCGAAAGGGAAATTTGAATAAAATTTTAGGGAAATGTTTGTTTTCGAATCTGGCAACACTGCTCCTAACAGTCTGCCTTTTAGGCTGTCAATAAAACATTTACCTCCAGCCAGTCTATCTGCCATTCACATCAAGTCAATGATGTTACTCTACAGTCTTTTGTCTTGGGGTTTCAGAGTCCCTGGTATTTACTTCTGATAAAATTGATCAACGTAAGGTATTTTTAAGTCCTCTTTTCTTGCTGACTTGTTTTTTTTAAATAAAAATACATTGTAGTTAAACTAACCAGCAATTCTAACTAAATTAACTATTTATTAAATATTTATATTAAGATTTCCACCCACAAGTGTCCTATCAGTTCCACTTGCGCGATTCGTAGTAATTTAAAATATAAAATATAGGAGTAATTATGTACACTGCGGATTGCATACCAATTAATCCTAATTCCTATTATAACCACCAATGTCGCAACTATCGCTGACCAAACCCATAATGTAGAAAACCGCTATCATCTTTGTTTTTATAATCTGTATTCATTATTATTGTTATTAGTCATACTTATATTCATTTCCACAACATACTTCTCATTTTTGGAATACAAATCTATGTAATTAACTTTTAAGTGAGCATATAACGACCATATCCACATACAAATGACAACATACAATTCGTCATTCGTCGTTGTAACTGTCATAGCCATCGCCTTTGCCATCACCATCGAAACTTCACACTGAATTTCTTAGTCAAAATCTTAGGTCCACCATCTACCTGAAAAGGAGATGGTGTAAGGAGGTGAAGGAGTGAATTTTATTTTGTATTTATATGCCGCTTCGCTTGAATGCTATTCCCGTGAGCCTTACTATGCCCTAACTCTGATTATTGCCACTTGAATAAATGTATAAATTAATAATATTGGCAAGGCATGTCTAAACCTCTGGTATTGAACTATGTATAAACAATGCGTAGTTCAATAGGCGAATATACACAGGTGCACCCACATTCAGCTATTGATCATTGAATGACCAGAACTGGATACAGTTGAACGCACTCTGTCGAATGACATGCAAGGATAGCGTTCTTCTGTGTTAAATCAGCAATAAATGTTCGTGAAGATGATTTTTTATTGATTAAAAACACTGTCATTTAAATATTTATTGTGAATCCAATACGAAAAAACACGGTACTGTAAAACTCATAAATTAATATATTATATTTACAATGATCAAATGTATAAAATAGTTTGAGAAAAAACTCACTGTATAGTACAATGTAAGTAATGGGAGCCTTTCAACCTGTAAGGGTGATCCTTAGTGGAAGAGCCTTATACAAGAGAGACAAATTAGGTGGTTTGGTCATATGCAAATAATGGGTAATCACAGAATGACCAGACGAATACTTGTAGCCGTATGGCTATTTCATTTTATGATCCTTTTGCCTAATGTCTCGTCAGACAAAAGGAAACGACGAAGACTAAGAAAACCATGGAATGAAGAAATAACCGAGGCGATAGTAGAGAGGGCTAGCATGGGCCGAAGCCCAAAAATTGTCCCAGAATAGGAAGCAGTGGCGTGATTTCTGAAAGAGGGAGCAATCTCAAACTCACACAGCCTGATACTGAAAGGCATTAAAGGCTTAGGATTAAGTAAGTAAATAATGGAAGTAACCATTATGTATTACCAAATGAAACGCTAATAATATTTGTTAGTTTGTGTTTTATTTGCTTAAATGTTTTGTCTAGTATTTAGTAATGAAATTGCCAGAGGACAGGATATGCAGAATGTGCAAGAGCATGTTAGAACATTTAACAAAAAGATGTAGAAAGATGACTATATAGGAGGAAGAGATAAAGGAACTGTTGAGTGAAGAAGGCAAGGGAGAAACATGGGCGAGAGAACTCGAGGGAAGAAGGAAGGTAGGCGGAGAGGTAAGGCAGGACTGAGAACAAGAAAGGAAAAGAAAAAGAGAGGGGCAAGTAGTAATGAAATTAATATATGTTGCAAGAATATGTAAACATTTTTACATAATTTTGAATTATAAACTATTGAAATAAGAAAACGTATACTATTGAACAGGTTATGCCCTTTATAAAAAGTCGTTATTTGCTGCCAGCATTAATTTTAAACAAATGAAAAAACTTAAGTAAACTTAAAATATATACAACCAAAAAACTATATTGGACATTATAGAAGTAGAATGTCCAATATAGTTTTTTAAAGATATTCTAAAGAATTATGTGCTTTATGGAAGTTATACAATTACAACAGAATAAAGCAGTGGCGTAGCGTCCATGAAAGCAAGAGATGCAGTGAATGCCTTGATTAGTCAGACTGAAATATTTTTTTGTAATAAATCTTTTACTAAAAAATAATTTAATAATATATTTTTATTAATTTAAGGGCCGAGAGTTCGAGTTCCTAATAAACTCCCTAATAGTTATTAGACACATAATATATTTATGCAGCTAATAAATTTATTGGTGATTTACAAGTTACAAAATCCTTCGAATAGTTTATTAGCAACATAATATTTTGTTTTTGTGTTGGTATTTCTTATGAAGATAGTAACACGGTGCAAGGGGGATAGAGCTATAGGTAAATTTGTAGAGCTAAAGTGAGATGAAATTTTGACATTGAATATTTTGACATTAAATATTTTACATTAAATAGTTTGATTTTACATTCAATGACGTTACGTATATTTTTGTGTTACTGTTAAAATGACAATTAAAAGGCGTTCAACAAATTTTACTACAGAAAACGAGGATAATATAGATAGAAGAGGAGTTAATAAAAATAACATTTTATAATACAAAAGTAATTGAAAATAAAAAGACAGCAAAATTTTGCTTTATTTTACATTTCTTAAACAATATGAATTAAACTTATCAACCATTTTCAGCCACACATCTTTATTATTCTGTTAATAATTGCGTCTGTCTTCTTATTTTCTATCATTTTTATATAAATAGTAATGCTTAAAGTATTATTTGTAATGTATTGTAATCGTAATTGAAAGAAATACATATGTAAAAATCGTCAAACAGATCGTCGATTTCGTCAAAATACAACTAAAATGTATATAAAACACTAAAATCACCATTATAGAAAAAATATGGATGTAGAAAAACTACACATTTGTATATTATTTTAAAATTATACTATTTTTCCATTAAAATTGAAATATGAACACATTTTGCGAACTTGTTTTTGGTTATATGTCACTTTATTAAGCATTTCATGTTGCCTATAAGTTATTAGACAAATAAGCCTATTTATTAGCAACCTAATAACTTTCGGAGTGGAACTCTTGGAAAAAAAATTATGTTGCTAATAAATTTATAGGACAGTTTATTAGCAACTGGAACTCTCGGCCCATAGTAGAATATGATTATAACACACACTTTAAATTAGTCGAATGTATAAATTATACAACCAAATATGTCGATTATACTTAAAGGAAACCCTGATACAAAACCGTTGGATGCAGCCTTATATTGTGGAATAAGACAGGGATAGTTCAGTGATTTTAAGCAAGTTTGGATGCACAATGAATTTCATGTTTTTCAAAAGAGTAATCTTGTTTTGATGAAAGGACAGTAATATGAATAAGTAACTTGTATTAAGTTAGATTTATCTGATTTATTAAAGTATCTAAATATTTGAAGGTTTTTCCATTTACCTGCAAGCTGATTTTCATGACTGTCTACTTTTATTTAAATTTTTAATACTGCTGTGGAATCTGACATTGAAATTCTATAGCTAGATTTCTTTTTTTTTTTCTAATTATTTTTACGATCAAAGTATATTTGAAAGCTGTAGTGAAAGAAAGTTTAATTACATTTAATGGATATTACTTTAAAAACAAGTGTTTGATTAAAATAAATAGACAGCAGAGTTGACATTTATTAGGTTGGGTTAAAAAAATTCTGAAAATATTAGAGTTTTAATAAAGTAAATTAATTTTTCAGCATTCGATAAAGTATTTCAAATAATTAATTAATGCTTTTTGAGTTCCAGTTAGCGAATTTATTTTATTTTATTTCTTTTATCTGAATGGATTTATGGTTAATGGATTAAAATATATCTGGTTATAATGACTGAGACTTCAATTATTATTTAAATTTATGCTGATTTAGATTAATACGTAAAAACCAATAATACATTGGAAAAAATTGCTCATTTTTAATTACTAGTTTAACATCTCTAGAAATTTGATACAGAATTGAAGTCACAGCATTCATTAATTGAAGAAAATATTTGATGTGTTCTCAGTTCTATTTCATGGCGTTGAAGTATGGCCGCTAAAATACACTGAATGTAAAATGATGGAGGCATTCGAATTTTGTACGTAACGCCATAATTTAAGGCAGCGATTCCCAACTGTGCGCCGCGGCGCCAAGGGGCGCCGTGGCTGGGCTACAGGGGCGCCGCAAAAACGTTCCAATATTCCTTCAACTGTGTTAGTTGCACCAATGTTTTGACTTGGTGCGCCGCATAGCATTTGTTGCTGTGCGCCAAAAATTTTAACTTTTAACTTGGGGAACAGCGGAAAAATTCTGATACATTAAGGGCGCCGCGAACCGAAAAAGTTTTGGAATCACTGCTTTAAGGTAACCTAAAATAAGATGCTCATTCAAGAAGATTTTAAAATAAACATGTAAAGCATGCTAAACTTTTCTTTTTAGGGTTTTGTAGATCGTTTCAGATGCAACAGTTTTTGTCCAAGAATTTGATAACCATCTTAAAACACACCTTATCTCCTGATTTCGGCCCTTACGACTTTATTTTTATTCCCTAAAATGAAAATGTAACTGGAAGGCAAAAGATCGTTTACATGCACTTTCATTCAATTTAATTGAAACAAATTTATTGGCTGCTTAGTTAGTGACAGATAATTAATATATTAATTAACATCCATATGGATCACTTTGAAGCTGTGGCAGATCTTGATTACTCAACAACTGGTAAATAATTTATAATAATTTTCTTATGACAAATCAATCAGAATTTATGAAGCCCATAAATTCTAAAAAAATTTATCATGCAAAATGAATGCAGCGTTTAACAACACCATTAGGGCCATTAACCACTTAAGGTACACGGTCGTGCATGTCACGTTCGAGCGATACCTGCATAAATGCACGCGGTCGTATACGTAACGTTCGCAACTATATCTGCCTCTAGGCACACAGTCGTGGATGTTACGTTCGAGCGATATAGCTTGATTCATGTCCTATATATATATATATATATATATATATATATATATTTCCTTATATTTTTCCATTTGTTGGACAAATCAGTATGGAATGCCTTTCTATTATACCAGAAAACCGGAGGAAGAAAACATCATTTGGAATTTCGACAATTTTTGGTAGATAAAATGATTGAAAAATATGATATATTTTCAAAAAAAGTTTCTGGTCGTAGATGTCAAACTGGGCCACTACGACTAACTGAAAGGCACTTTCTGGAATTCGTACCAGCTACAGAAAAGAAAACTGCTCCATACAGAAAGTGTGCCGTATGTTGTAGCAAGAAAGACGAGAATAGGAAAAAAATAAAGAAAGAGACTAGGTATTACTGCAGACAATGCAATGTGGGATTATGCGCCGTACCTTGTTTTATGACGTACCATACTAAATTACATTTTTAGTTATTATATAAATATACGCAATATTTTGACATAGGTTTTTTATTTAAGCACCATTTTACCATGGTGAAAATAATTTATTATTATTATTATTATTATTATTATTATTATCACAATCAGAGCAGAAGCCCAGGGCTTGTTATGCTCAATTGAACGATACATTTTATACTTACAAACTAGATACATGATGTACTAATATAAACAAATAATTACATAATTACTTAAATTAAGAAATGAAGATTTTACAATTAAATTAAATATAGAACTAAAATTACATTGCTCGGGGAAATAAATGACTTATTCTGGCTTTAAAGGTGTTTATGCTAGGGGCAGACACAGCTTCTTCCGAGAGAGAATTCCACAGGTTGAAGACACGGTTGGTGACGAAAAACTGCCTTGGCTGTCGTTTAAACTTTTCGTGCTTCAACTTCAGGTGGTGGCCACGGAGCCTCTGGTCGGTATTAAAGTGGAAAAGTGACGACATATCGGTAGAGAACTTGCCCGTTACAATCCTGTATATTTGGATTAAGTCTCCACGTTTTCGGCGCTCTGACAGTGGTTGAATGTCGAGAATTCTTATACCTCTGGTACTTTATGAAACCTGAAAAATAATTATAAATTTTACATCGAGATATCATATTTTATTAACAATTTAGTATCTAAATTATGAACTTAACTCCCCCTCCATAGCGGGAGTCGCTACAAACAAAATTATTTTATTTTCTAACTATATACTAGTACTCATTTTACAAGATAAAAAATTCGATCTTTTTTTTGTCAGAAAATCCAAATTTAATTCGTGCCTTAAGTGGTTTAAATAGAATCGCAGGAGGTAAAACTGTAGTAAAACTAGTTATTTAACTGTCATCAACTACTTTAAGGGTCATTCCATGTCAAGTGGTCTGATTTCAGAGAAGTGCCCTGCTCGACCATCACGGATTTCGATGAAATTTTGTATGGACATTCACACATGTCCCCAACGAACATTGGTAAAGTTTTACGTTCATCCATGCAATACTTGCTGAGATTTAGTAATTTGTTTGACCCCATACCGCAGCCTTCTATGGTATGACTCCGAGATTTCGGCAAATTTAAGACACAGTATCTCTGCCAATATTTTGTTGAGAGAAACAAAACTTTGCTAACTTATACAACTTTTTGCGCTCTATTAAACAAAATAATAAACAAATCTTCATGAGCGATTCCCGTGAAGAAAATTTGGATCAAACTTGGCCTAAAAAATTTGCAACTCGAAAAAATTTTAAAGTTTGGCTCTTTATACCTCTGAAAGTAAAGGTACGATAAACGTGAAATTTTGCACATAATAACTTATCAATACAAGGTTAACGAATATAAAATTTCACACTCCTAATATTTTTCATTAGTTCAGGAATTGAGTGTAAAGTTGATGATTTTTGTGAAAATGCTAAAAACTGGGTATATTTAGCCCACTTTTACAAAAATATACCTTCTGGAAACTGTTTTAAATTATTTTCATTAGAAATAGCATGTTTTAATCCCCCTAAAAAAGTAAGATTGGTTTTTTATCCCTGGTATCTAAGGCCTTAGAAATAGGGACAAAGTTGAGAACGTTTCTATCACATGCTGCTATCGCAATATCGCATGCATTCCATTATTTTACATCTTGTTTGTTTTATACAGGCATTATAAGTACCTAAATTGCGTTGATCCATGGTGACATTGTCACTACCAGTTCAGAAACTTGAACCAGTAACCCCATCGCCATAGGGTTCACGCCCGATAGCCGTGCAATACCAGCCACGGGTGGGTTTCTTGGTTGAGGATTCCAAGCCTCTAGTTTGGTTTCTTCGTTAAGGTTCCAAAGCCAATGATTGGGCAGCTTATTCTAGGTTCCTAAGCCTGAAGTGGGTATCTTATATGGTTCCCAAGCCGAAGTCCATGATGTTTGTATGAATTGCCAAATACCAACTATTGCATATTTATTATTGAATTTAGTAGCCACTTTCTTCAGTGTCACTTCTTGGAATTGATACTGTCGGCCTGGTGACATAACTGATGGTGCTGAAAGGCCACAAATAAGGTGTTGTGCTGGAACCCAACAAATATCTTTTCTTTCGGGCCAATAAAATTAATGAGCCGGGCCTCGCAGATGCATAAATTTAATAAGCATCATTTTGTTCCAGAGAAATTTTTACAACATTGCCTACCCACATAAATGCAGGCAACATAACAACCGGGAAATAGTTCGGCTAATTTTAAATTAGGATCGACAGAATTGGAAAGTTTGGCCACAAAGTTAACTGTGTCATTTGAAACTTTGCTGACAGAAATCGAATTCAAATCAACTGGCACAAACTGGTGATGATCTCTTGTGCCAGCTATTGTGGTGCTAGCTTTCTATCTTTCTTCTTGCAGCATCCTGTTTTCTTGAATTTCTTCAGTCGGAACATATATATATATATTCAATTCCGTGAATGTTCTTGTCACAAAAGTTGAACAGATCTATTGGCGTCAGTATTTGATCGGTTACTGGTCGCTGGAGGCCGGTCAATTCGGGACTTTCCCGGCCAATTCGGGACGTTTGGTCACCGACCGCCGCTGCTAACAGTACAGAATTCTATACCCAAAACATGCTGACGCGTGACAGCACTAACAAAATATTTAAAAAATGTCATCCGTGTAGAACCACCGCTAGCAGACTAACAGATTCATATAGCGTACAAAAATTAATTGTACACTTTAAACTTCAGCAAGAATGGAAGGAAAGTGACACAATGTAAAAAAATGCATATTGAAGTATATGACGTTTCGATAGCAATATCCTCAACTTTGTCCCTATTTCTAAGGCCTTATATACCAGGGATGAAAAACCAATCCTACTTTTTTAGGGGGTTTAAAACATGCTCTTTCTAATGAAAATAATTTAAAACAGTTTCCAGAAGGTATATTTTTGTAAAAGTGTGCTAAATATACCCTGTTTTTAGCATTTTCACAAAAATCATCAACTTTACACTCAAAGATATTTGTTGGGTTCCAGCACAACACCTTATTTGTGGCCTTCCAGCAACATCAGTTATGTCACCAGGCCGACAGTATCAATTCCAAGAAGTGACACTGAAGAAAGTGGCTACTAAATTCAATAATAAATAAGCAATAGTTGGTATTTGGCAATTCATACAAACATCATCCCTATTTCTAAGGCCTTATATACCAGGGATGAAAAACCAATCCTAATTTTTTAGGGGGATTAAAACATGCTCTTTCTAATGAAAATAATTTAAAACAGTTTCCAGAAGGCATATTTTCGTAAAAGTGGGCTAAATATACCCTGTTTTTAGCATTTTCACAAAAATCATCAACTTTACACTCAATGCCTGAACTAATGAAAAATATTAGGAGTGCGAAATTTTATATTCGTTAACCTTGTATTGATAAGTTATTATGTGCAAAATTTCACGTTTATCGTACCTTTACTTTCAGAGGTATAAAAAGTCAAACTTTAAAATTTTTTCGAGTTGCAAATTTTTTAGGCCAAGTTTGATCCAAATTTTCTTCACGGGAATCGCTCATGAAGATTTGTTTATTATTTTGTTTAATAGAGCGCAAAAAGTTGTATAGGTTGGCAAAGTTTTGTTTCTCTTAACAAAATATTGCCAGAGATACTGTGTCTCAAAGTTGCCGAAATCTCGGAGTCATACCATAGAAGGCTGCGGTATGGGGTCAAACAAATTACTAAATCTCAGCAAGTATTGCATGGATGAACGTAAAACTTTTCCAATGTTCGTTGAGGACATGTGTGAATGTCCATACAAAATTTCATCAAGATCCGTGATGGTCGAGCAGGGACCACTAGACCACTTGATATGGAATGACCCTTAAAAGAAATGCAAATGAATGAATAATATGCACATTAATTACTATTGCAGATGTCCTGACATAAACTTACTAATTAATTTATCACATTATAAATATGTAATCATACTTATTGATTAGGTTCAAAAATTATTATCGAGAAAATTTCTTAAATAATTTGTGATGCGTGCAGAGTATTATTTTGTGTATTCCTTACAATATGTATCATCTACAAGTCCGCAAAGACGTAAAAGATAGGGTTTAAAATTAATTTCTATAGCTTAGTAGAACATAATATGGTAAACTGAGTTTGTATAATTAGTTTTAGGTTTATGCAAAAATTTGATCCTCTTTCAGTGCTCTGATAAAAAAATAAAAAAAATAAACAATTAAATTTTAAAAAAATGAATAAATAATGGAAGCAAGATCTACACAAATATGATGACCAAATAGCGAAACCAAATACTAAATAAGGACGAATATACACTGTGCAAAAGGAGAAGAAAAAGTAGGAGATGGACGATAGACAGATTTATTTACTAAGAGATTTGAAATAAAAGTGACCTCAAGATCAACTTGTTCGGGCACAGGCCTAGTTAGTAGTCCATTTATTTGTTAATGAACTTGGTAATACCTAAGTTATAGTACGAATATTTTTTCATGATTTAACGGTATTAACTAGTTATTTCCCGATCATCTTCAAGAACTGTTGAATGCGTAATAGGTTTTTGTACAGTTTGGTTTCATCAGCATAAAAGGGACATGAGGAAAAAACTATAGATTTCAGATTGCGAACAGATAATAGGAAAGAAGAGGTCCTGTAATTGAGCCTTGTGGTACACCCCTGAGGGCTTTTGAAGAATTACACCTAAGTCTTGTATAACTAACTTCGTGATTTTATCGTCTTCATACCTGACAGTATGTATTTAAGTGTTGAGGACGTATACGTCTAGAGATATTTTTCTACAATACACCTCAGAATTCATAAGTCCTGTCCTGAATGCATAAAATAAAGTCGCGGTGCATCGACCAAAGCGTCTCACATCGAACGGCAGTGAACTTGCTACAGTCAAGATCGTCTGGATTGAGATATGTAAGTGAATGACACGGCTAGATATTATTATAAGTTCTGCGATGGAATATATCAGGATTAAAATGAATGCATCTCGCATGTAAAAGAGTAAGCTTGTTTTGAAAGAAAATAACTGATGAGGTAATAGATTTGTCAAATCTTAATATAAACTTATTACAAAAGAAATAATCAAAAGAATATAAATGAGAAAATAAAGATATAATAATCCATTTTTACTAAAATACAATACCAGAATAAACCTCTGTGAGAAGTTCTTGTGCAGACAGATTTTTTTTACAAAAAAAATTCCCTTTCACAAATTTTTTCCTACACCTTATAAACCAGAGGGATTGGTTAAACAGTGTGAAAAATATCAAACTGCTAAATCAATGAAAGGACAATGATGTGAACTTGGATAGTACAAGCAGAAATTTTTATTAGATTATTTTTTTGAAAAATATCCTATTTTCGCACCATTGAGAAAATACATATAATTTTTTAATTTCATGTTCAGTATTAAATGAAAAATCCCAGTACCTAAATATTTCGATGTAAATTTTGTACGGGTTTATAATCAAAATATTATTATTAAACTAATTTTTTGTGTCATGTGTCATGCAGTGCAGGAACAAAAAATCAGATGTGGCCACCATAGGACCAACCGCAATCACAAAATACTTGTTTAATTTATGCTGATTTATCCAAAAATGTTTCAAATAAAAGTTGTTAGTTATTGCTTTTATAGCAACTTTTGCTAAATACATTTTTTCGAAATATTTCTGTTGTGAAATATTCGCAAAAATCTTAAAAGTTGATACTCGTGCCATTGATGTCAAAAGCTTAAATATGAAGTATCATAAAAATCCTTTTAGCCGAATTTGCTCTGCACGTGTACACGGAAAGACAGACTAACAAAACGACAGACATCGTGCTAAAAATAGTCAACACGTTATGTAGGGACCTCAATTCGTCGAGATCCATCGAAATCTCAAAATGTTAAAATCGGTATCATCACAATACCTCCCTTATATATGTTGGCGGTCGGTAAAAAAGGGAACAGCGGACGCTATAGTGCTGGGAATACATAGGGTTCGGAATCATAGGGATAGATTATATCAATAAGAATTTAACATGTATAGAAGTAAATTGAAACGACTTTTGACTACGCCTGGTAAAAAATTAAGAAATCCTGTACATAATGGAAACTGTTCGAGTACTGCTTCATTACATAAAGAAGTGAAAATTTAAATATCTTGGTTATAAAATGAGAGAAATGAGGTATGAACTGCAACATTTATCATTCGGGGAAACATACTAGGTGGCTCGGGTGCACATGTATAAATAGATTCCGATCTGTTATTTCAAAAGCCAAGAAGACTGCCAGCCTTTGAAAGGAGGTGGTAGAGAAAAAGAAGAAGAACTCATAATTTTATCACAGAGCCGCAGTAACTCCTAAGTAATACATTAAAGCTAAATAAAAATAATAATTTTAAATCCGAATTTTATTCAAAGGAAAAAAACTACGACATACATTATTTTATTTGAAATATATATGATAAAAACAGAATAAATAAGCACCATATAATCTTTATTTCGTTTAACGAAAAAATCTAAAACATCAAAGTAAAAATTTCCTTTGAAATTTTTGTCTTGCAATCCAATATTTGCTTAAACCGATTTAGGATTTCATTCTTCTATTCAATACTCTATATTCTAAGTCCTTTTTGAAAGTATCTTTCTAAGATAAAACAAAAAATTTCAATCAACAAGCAGTTAATTTAAATCTTGGATGATTTTATTGGTACACCGGAACCAGCATTTCGTTTTATTACGTCATATTTTAAATGAAAAACAGAGTGGCAAAAAATTTACTTTTTTTTTCATTTGTTTTACAACCTATTATTGCTCTTTACTCTTTTATTTCAGTAAAATGTACTTGCTAAAATCCTACTTAGTTTGTGTTCGATAATAATTTAGAAATTTTATTACTTTTAGGATATTAGTTGTGACGTACTTATATCGTAACTGTCTGAAACGCCACTTAAATTATAAAACTATAACAGAAACCCAGCCTAAAGTTTAAAGTTTAAGAACCGGAACCGGTACCACAACCTGGATATTTTGGAAATTTTGACGTACATTTATAAGCACGTTACTACGACAGTTATATTATAGTGCCAGTCACTAGCACAATGGTTATATTTTTTTTTGGTGACCTTTGACGATGGTTAACACGTGAGCAGTTTTTATAAAAAATATGAGTAGAAACAAAAAAATAAAATAAAATAAGTAAATAAAAATAAATAAAATAAAAATAATTATAAAAATCAATCAATACAAATAAGAAAAAAGAAAAATATCGGTTATTATGTATGTTATAGAATTAATTTGATATTTTATTTTAGTATCATTCTGTATAAAACCGTAGAAGGCAAAATATTAATTAGCACTTCATTAATTAAGGAATGCAATTCATTACTTACTTACAACAAGTTGGGAGTCAGGTCGCTGTTGGGGAATACCCGTAATACATTTGCAGTAGGCCACAGGGGCATAGCCAGATTTTTTCTTGGGAGTTAAAAATTATTTTTTTTTGAAAATGTTTTATTAACTTTTTTATTTAACTTATTTTGAAAACTTCTTAACTGTTTTATAAATGAAATGTACAAGTATAATTATTTAGTATTGATGTGAAAGTTAGATGTGAATAGTAATAATGATATTAATAAATTAAAAAGTAATACAATAAAAAAAGCAAGTAGCAAAATAAAAATGATAGTTTTTATTGCGTTACTGAAAATTGTATAGTGAAGAAAACTATTTTTATTTTAATATAATTATTTGTTATATAATTATGTTCTGAATGTACCTACCAACTTTTTAAAATTTTATTAAATAATAAGTTTGTCTCATTCTAGACTATGGCAGGACAGCAAGCAATAATAAAAAAGTATAGCTACATTTGGACGATCCATAGATTAGTTTATAATGAATTTAGGTTATTATTTGTCTAATATCATTTTAGAGTTAGTAATAAAATATGTTGAACTTCATTGTATTTCTTTAACATGTGTAATTTTTAATAAAATAAGACTAACGTTAAGAAAACAGTTTTTGCCTTTGTTGAATATTTGTAAAACACTAAAAGCAAATAACCACTTCGATCACTTGAATCACTTTAAAAATTGCTCCGTAGTCTGGGTTCCAATTTATGACGTGCAGAAGAATTCTTTGGAAAAGATCCAGCATAAATTTCTTAAATTCATTTACTTTAATGTCATGGGATCTTTACCTCCTCCTGAACATTCCTATTACTCCCTACTCCAAATATTTTCCTCCGAACCCTTATACAAATACCGTGAGATCAATTTATTGTCATTTAAATATATATATATATATATATATCTAGTAGAATTGATGATCCTGCACTTCTTCAACTTTTAAATTTTCCCCCTCGCCCATTCTCGCAACCCACTACTTTTTATCTACCGCATACTCGTACTAACCTATTTCTTAAGTCTGCAATTAACCGTATGTGTTCAAGTCATCACACAGATATCCTATATATTGATCTATTTTAGTATTCGTTTCTAATTTTTTAATTTTGTTATCTTAGTGTTTCAGTTCCTATGTTACTCAGTTGACATTAGAACTCCTATTTCTACTTTTAATTTATATTTTATATTATTTATCTATTTTTTATTTTTTATTTATTGTCTTTATTTTTGTTATTATTGTTCAATTACCTTATATTCTATTACCTTATTATTTATCTTTTTGCATTTTGTTGTTCCATATTTTATTTTATATGCATGTTCTTTTTTCTATTTTATGTATTATTAGAATTAAAATACTACTTATATTATACACTAGTATTTTAAATCTGTTACTATTACCTTTCCTTATTTGGATTATTTCCGTAGAACAGAAATAATTTGCTTCGTCTGGTATGAAAAACGAACTTTACAAGAAAAGATTTTTACAATATGTAGTTTCGTATGATGATGACAACATAGCAGAACATTCATAAGATTTACAGAAGTTCAATCTCATAAAAGCAGTTTACAACATAAAGAATGTTTGGGGACACAATAAAGATGACATAACAGAGATGAAAATAAACGTTAAGGTACTTACATGGAGTGACTACATGTTTTGTACTTTTTTCTTGAAAAATAAATAAATCTACAAAAAAACAAACACAAAAAATTACTGTCGCCAATTCGGACAATCTGGATTTATCGTTCTAATCAAAAACTATATTCGTCCAGATTGTCGGAGTTGTACTATTGTAGCGAACCCAGTACGTTATTTTACAACGTCCCATTTAATGTCCACTAGGTAGCGAGCCTGTGATGTTATATAAAGTCTAATCTCAAACTGAAATGAGATTTCTGACTAAAGGAGTTCGGGTACTAGGCGTGAGTGTTATCCAGAGTTCATCATTACGATATGTGAATTAAATGATATGTGTTACTATACTTACCAACCAACCGATCAGGCATCTTGTTAATAGTCTGGACTTAGCTGTTCACTTAAGTTCTTGAAGGTGAAGGTTTACACAAGTTGAGTAAGACGGTTTAAGATTAATGAATTTGATTTATTACAAGTAATATATTATTTACAAGAATAAGTTTGAAATATTAGTATTAAAATAATTAAAAGTTTAAAACAAAAAAATCGGATAGACCACCGGAATGCCGGCACAGTGCCTCTAAGAATTCAATAAATTATCAAAATATTCAATATATTATCTGAATTCTTAAAAAATGTTATTATCTGTCTCATTTTGTAATACGAAACTAAGAGGAAAATTTCATTTTTTATGTTTTATATTTAAAATCTCATCTTAGGGTTTCAAAATATTTGACATGTCTATCACAATTTTGACATGTCAATCGCAATTTTGACATGTCGTTTTGTTATCTGACATACATAGTTTATGAGTGAATATAACCTCGATATAATAAAACTTAACCAAACATTTAAAAGACAGGTTTACAAGTTCACATGTTTCAATAAAAGTCTATTTACACCACAACAGTCACCAAAGTAACCAGATCTAGTTTCGTATTACAAAATGAGACAGATTATATTTTAAAATACCCCATGTAAAATCATGAAAAAAACTATGGCAACCCCTTTTCAAAGAAATTCTCGCGATGGGTGATTTGTGAAAGTTTGGTCATTGTTGTTCTGGCGGCCTAAACGGTTTGTTACACTATATTTCAAAACGACAATTTCATTATACGTCCTTTATCATCACCAGTACGATCTTATTCAGCGGGTACATTGACTTCTCAGCTTTTAGTTTACATTTCTCGACCACATTCCATAAATATAAACTTAATAAGCCCTCAAGTCAGAGTGTGGTATATTTCTATAGATGGCAAATAGGATTGTAACCAATTTCAAAATAATAACATTGAAATACGTAACAATCCTTTGAAATATACAGTATTAACTGAATAATACTCATTTACTACACGTCAGGGAATAGATAGGAAAATTAAATATAGATATTATTATTCGACATTTCCCTTAATGTCTCTATAGATAAATACAATTCTCTTTATGTAATGGTATTATAACAAAATATTAACTCTGTAATACTGTTTGCTGTATTTAAATTTATGTTTAGTATTATAAAAATGGGAGGAATAATTTTATGTCCCAGATAAATGTAAATTTATTGAAAGATGAAATTTACTATCTCACTAACAAATTTATTATTTGGTTTGTACAGAAGTTTTAGTCTCGTTGTTACAAGTGTTTGCTTTATATTCACATCATATAAAATATTAGGTATTCATAAGTACTGCCGGATTTGAAATAAAATACATAAGCAAATTTGCACAAAAGGCTTTTATTTTTTCAATCAAAGGTTTTGTTACGGATTCATTTATTTATATTCATTTTTGAAGTGTCGGGTCGGAATTTCTGAATGTATTCCGCATGAACAGATAAAAGTCGCCAGAGATATGTCAAGTGATGGGCCGTCGCGCATTATCTAGCGAATAGAGTGACCAGGCGACTGTATTATGAGTATGATTTTTGATTAGTTGTTTTTGGATCTTTGCAAATAATCTATTTATTTTTCTTATTGTTAATATTTAACGACTATCTATTGTAACTGAAGATGTTGTGGGCGGATCTAGCTGACCGTCTGCTTTTTTACGTAATGGCATCACATAGACTCTACTAGATAAGGACTGGAGTAGGACCCCAGATAGATTTACGTTTGTTTGTTGCATTCGCAGCCGAATAGATAGGTGGTCTCTCTAGAAGGTTTACAATAATTATGGATATTGATGATGAATATTATATAACAGAAAACTATTTACTGAAGTCGTTTACATTCGAGCAAAAAAGGCGGCAGTAATGGATTAACTTTTTGAAGACATCATCTCATATTTATTTTATTTTATTTTTTCAACTTATTGACATTTGACCCCTTTAAAAACTAAGAATATTAGGTTTTCAATATGCATTCTACTGTGGGATTATATCCGATACGCGAATTCTATCACAATATCGGCGAGGTCGGCATGCGACTCATCCAAAGTGTCCGCAGAATCTGGTTATCAGTACTCGGGCCAACTAAATTGCGCAAATGTCTCAAAAATTGCGACGGTTTTCAGTCACTCATTTCTTCGCGCTCGAGTAGACGTTGGATTTTCTCTTCCTGAGATGAAGTAAGACGGCGAATTAGTTCCATCTTCAGTTTCTCATATTGGCCGGTTGGTGGTGGATGTAATAATATATCTCGAACCTCGATCGCGTATTTCGGGGAACGCGCACTAGCAGCGTAGCCGTATTTTGTGGAATCGGCGGTTATTCCAGCAGAGATAAAACTCAATTCGAGTAGGCTGAACCACATTTCCGGAACCGTTGGACAGAACTCAGGTACACGCAAGGCAACGCGGGCGACCGATGTACTAGCCTCAAAATATTGCGCGTCCGTGTCTTGCATTTTGAGTCAATTCACAGCACTTTGTTTTAAACGCACGGTTCAGTTTATTAAAAATATTTTTGGCACTGCAAAGTTTTACTACCACTGATGTCTGTTGTCACCAACACTCGACACAAACACTGAATTAACACTATTTTTTAAATTAAAAAAAAATTGCAGATATTTCACCACATTAAATATTAAAAAGCACGTCAGGGTCACCAATGTGTGGGATTATATTGTTTGCAAGATTCTAAATTAAATATAACCAGGTTCAATAAAAAATATTTTTTGACAGTTTTAAAATTTATAACACTGGTTATATTTAATTTAGAATCTTGCAGACAATATAATCCCACACTACATTCACATAAAAAAATTAAAAATGTACTGAGAACGAGTTTCTCGCCGAAGAAAACATCTCTGGTTGATACGCGTGACTATTTCGCTTCTACTGTAACCACCCATTTTAAATTCTACATTTCTGTATTTGTTATTATCTGTGAATTTCAATATATATTATGCTCACTAATACCTAAAAAATAACTGGCACAAATTATTTCGATAGAATTTGAACGAGGTTTTCCTTAATCGGATTTAACATCCGAACTAACTATTTGGTAATATTGATCTGTTAAAGTAGTAAATTTCATTAATTGATGAAGTTTAACGGGGCAGAACGGCACGCGAGTGTGATAACAACATAGCCCTTTGCTGACCCGCGTAACCACTGTATAAAGTTAGGCTGCGTCATATACTCTAATAAGACTTAAACATACCACTAAAGTGATTCTCACATAAACAATAGTTAGATATTTAGCCTGTTAAGTATTACAAATAAAATAGATAAGATATTAGCATTTCATTAAACAAGCGTATAAAGTAAGCTTTGTTACACTAGGATGAAGTTTACCACCCGAGCCATAGGTGATGTCCTTTGCCTGTACGTTCTATTTTACACGGCTTCAATATAAGCAGCCTTATATATTTACAGTTGAACACATAATGCATTTATTATTTGATGGTCGTAGATAAAGATATTTTGATGCAGCAGTTACATTTAGTGTCTAACGCAGAATGCTTACAGATGTGAGCTACAAATTAGGAATTATCTGATATTATACACTGTCTATATATAGGGTGAATTTTTTATTTATTTATTTATTTCTGGTAAGGTTACACAACAGAATTGCCCAAAAGGACAATTTCAATGAGAGTGCAACACTATATTACATAATTCTTTACATTTAAATTCACATTAATTAAATAATTCTATACACATATGTATTTATCTAAAAAAAATTAAACAAATTAATTTTATAATTATTAAAAATATATATATATAAACTACTAGATGGAAGCAATGAAATAATTTAAATGGGTTTTAAATATAATTTTAAACAATTTTTAAAGTATAGTAGTGAAGAGAAGCAATCATTTTCAATGTCCAAGTCATTCATGGTTCTCATAATTCTACACATAGGAGAATTTTGGGCTGCGTTTGTGTTGTATGTATTGATACTAAATACCCGTCTATTTCTGAGAGGGTACGAGTTACAGTTTAGACAAATGTAAGGAAGTAAGGATTGAGAGTCAATTAGATTGTTAATTATTTTAAAAAAGAAAGTAGCATCAAGAGCGTTGAATTAGTAAATAAAATGGTGAATTAGTTTATCCTTGTGCAAAAGTGCCTATATTATTTTAGAGTAATGAACTTTTCTGTTTTTTTTTTTTAGGGAGTAGTTGTTAATCTAATTGATATCAATATGCAAATATCCATAATACGAATTTAATGAAAGGAATTAGTAAAAAAACACTAGAAAGTATCGTATTCATAGTTTTTTTTTTTCATATTTATAATCTTACTAGCTGAGCACCCGTGCTTCGCTACGGTATACTGACGATCTCATTAGTGTCATTAGTGTAAAATACTCAGTTTGTTTTTAAACATGTGTATGGGTAACATTTGTAAGCAAAAACCTAGTCGATATCTCATTTGTCCTAAGAGATATTGAGGAATCCGTGAAAAAACATTTTACTCTTTTTCACCACATAGAGGTCGAACTTCAAAAAATCCTTTCTTAGTGGGTTCTTACGTGAAACTGAGTAAAAAAAACAATGTAAAACTTTTTAAATATTTTAAAAAGACATATATATGCCAAAAAAGGAATGTTATAAATCAACAAACGAAGGAAATACGAAGGGTTCTATACCCTGAATGCAGAGCCACCCTTTTTGAAGTTGGTTAGGGTAAAATTTTAAAATAAGTTTAAGTTTAGCTAAGTATGGGTAACTTTTGTAAGCAAAAACCAAGTCAATATCTCAATAGTTCTAAGAGATATTGAAGAATCCGTAAAATTAAATTTCAGCCCTTTTCACCCCCTTAGAGATTAAATTTTGAAAAGTTCCATATTAGTGGGTGCTTACGTCATGGAAGGAATATATTTCCCGAATTTCATGTATCTATGTCAAGGGACTATCAAATAAAAAATACCAATGAACCCCGTTAGGGATGAAATTTAAAAAAAATGTCAAAACGCTTACTAATTATTTTGAAAAGAAAGCTAAGTAGGTTTCTATTTAATAGAAACCTATGTAGGGTTTCTATAATTCACCCCGAATGTAGATTCATGCCTTTAGGGGTTGATTAGGGCAAAATCCTGAATTTCTGTTGCTAATATTTCTATGGGTAACTTTTGAAAGTAAAAACCAAGTCGATATCTGATTGGATCTAAGAGATATTGAGGAATTCTTGAAATCATATTTCACCCCCATTTTACTCCCTTAGAGGTCTACTTTTGAAAAATCACTTCTTAGTGGAATATATTTTGCGAATTTCATGTATCTATGTCCGAAAAACGTTCTATCGAATTAAAATTTCCCATTTACCCCTTTAAGGGTGAAATTTTAGCAAAACCGTCAAATTTATTTCGAGGTATTTTAAAAAGACATCTATGTGCCAAAAGGAATGTTATGACTAAACAAACACAGAAAATACGACGGGATGTATAAGTTACCCCGAATCTAGATTCACCCCTTTAGGGGTTGATTAGGAAAAAATACTGAAATAGGTTTTTGGCATTTGTATAGGTACTCTTTATAAGCAAAAATCAAGTCAGCATCTTATTGGTCCTAAGAGATATTAAGGAATCCTTGAATTAACATTCCACACCTTTTCACCCTTTAGGGATGTAATTTTAAAAAATTGTCAATACCGTTTCGAGATATTTCAAAAAGACACCTATGTGCAAAAAATAAATTTTATAACTCAATAAACGCATCTAATACGACGGGATGTATAATTCACCCCGTTTGTAGATTCATCCCTTTAGGGGTTGATTAGGACAAAATCCTGAAATAAGTTTTTCGGCATTTGTATGGCTAATCTTTGCAAGCAAAAACCAAGTCGGTATCTTATTGGTCCTAAGAGATATTAAGGAATCCTTGAATTAACATTTAACCCCTTTTCACCCTTTAGGGTAGTAATTTAAAAAAACTGTCAATACTGTTTCGAGATATTTTAAAAATACACCTATGTGCAAAAAATAATTTTTATAACTCAACAAACGCATGAAATACGACGGGATGTATAATTCACCCCGTTTGTAGATTCATCCCTTTAGGGGTTGATTAGCACAAAATCCTGAAATAAGTTTTTCGGCATTTGTATGGATAATCTTTGTAAGCAAAAACCAAGTCAGTATCTAATTGGTCCTAAGAGATATTAAGGAATCCTTGAATTAACATTTCACCCCTTTTCACTTTTTAGGGATGTAATTTTAAAAAACTGTCAATATCGTTTCGAGATATTTTAAAAAGACACCTATGTGCAAAAAATAAATTTTATAACTCAACAAACGCATGAAATACGACGGGATGTATAATTCACTCCGTTTGTAGATTCATCCCTTTAGGGGTTGATTAGGACAAAATCCTGAAATAAGTTTTTCGGCATTTGTATGAGTAATCTTTGTAAGCAAAAACCAAGTCGGTATCTTACTGGTCCTAAGAGATATTAAGGAATCCTTGAATTAACATTTCACCCCTTTTCACCCTTTAGGGATGTAATTTTAAAAAACTGTCAATACTGTTTCGAGATATTTTAAAAAGACACCTATGTGCAAAAAATAATTTTTTTAACTCAACAAACGCATGAAATACGACGGGATGTATAATTCACCTCGTTTGTAGATTCATCCCTTTAGGGGTTGATTAGGACAAAATCCTGAAATAAGTTTTTCGGCATTTGTATGGGTAATCTATGTAAGCAAAAACCAAGTCGGTATCTTATTGGTCCTAAGAGATATTAAGGAATCCTTGAATTAACATTTCACCCCTTTTCACCCTTTAGGGATGTAATTTTAAAAAACTGTCAATATCGTTTCGAGATATTTTAAAAAGACACCTATGTGCAAAAAATAAATTTTATAACTCAACAAACGCATGAAATACGACGGGATGTATAATTCACCCCGTTTGTAGATTCATCCCTGTAGGGGTTGATTAGGACAAAATCCTGAAATTAGTTTTTCGGCATTTGTATGGGTAATCTTTGTAAGAAAAAACCAAGTCGGTATCGTATTGGTCCTAAGAGATATTAAGGAATCCTTGAAATCACATGTCACCCCTTTTCACCCTTTAGGGGTGAAATTTTAAAAAACTGTCAAAACCATTTCGAGATATTTTAAAAAGACACCTATGTGCCAAAAAGAAACCTTACAACTTAACAAACACAGGAAATAGGACGGGATGTATAATTCACCCCAATTGTAGATTCACCCCTTTAGGGGTTGATTAGGATAAAATCCTGAAATAGGTTTTTCGGCATTTGTATGGGTAATCTTTGTTAGCAAAAACTAAGTCTATATCCCATCGACCCGAAGAGATATTAAAGAATCCGTGAAATCACATTTCACCCCTTTCAGCCCCTTAGGGTTGAATTTCGAAAAATCCCTTCTTAGTGGGTGTTAACGTCATGGAGGGAATATACTCTCCAAATTTCAAGTTTCTAGGCCCAGGGGTTCGGGCTGGGCGGTTATGAGTCAGTCAGTCAGGACACTTGCTTTTATATATATAGATTATACTGTGGCACCATGCAGTTCCACAATTATAAAGGCGACAATATCTTCAGAAATGTATTTGTTTAACCCTTTGTGTCCTAGTGTTCACGCTCCTCCTATTTTAGTTTTAAACCCATAGGTTGGTTTGCAGCATTTCTCCGTGTTTCCCTGTTCTCAATTAGTCTTTTTAGTTCCACGTACGTGTTGTAATTCATGTCTTCCATTATCTGTATCATGTACTCTAGCCTTGATCTACCCCTACTGTTTTTCCATCGACTATTCCTTCACGCTGTGGTGATACAAATAAAATAATTTTTGCTCAAACGCCTGGTGAATCTACATTGTAACCACGTGCGTATGTAGATGCGCAAATGTGTCTTCTTTCACAAACAAGGCATGCCTTCATGCCAATTCATTCAACCAGCAACAGATTAACGTAAATTCACGTGTCCCCATAGTGCTTGTGTTCCTGAACTGTTTTCTAGTAGTTCTACATGCGACGTAAATCTGTGCCTCAATGACAATGACAATGTGCAAAAATAACTGTTTTGCTTCAGTTCAGTCTAGATAAATTTATTAATCTATATTCTAATAGATGAAAAATAAGAAATTGTATTAAGTTTTATTTAGACTTTGTTATTGGCTAGTGTCTTGAAATCTGAAGCCAAAGTCTGAAAAATATATTACATACCTATTCACATTTCAGAATTGATTCACGGTAAGTCCATCGAAAATCAATTCATCGAAAATCAATTCATCGAAAATCAATTCATCGAAAATCAATTCATCGAATATCAATACGTCGAAAATCAATTCATCGAAAATCAATTCATCGAAAGTCAATTCATCGAAAATCAATTCATCGAATAATCAATTCATCGAAAAAAAAATATTTTGTAAATATTTGAGAGGAATGGCGAGGGGATCGGAAAGCCAAAAAAGCAGTGGTCAATAAAAGTTGACAGACTACACTTATTAAATAACTATCATACTTGGTCTATTAATAATTTTTAAATTTTCCATTCAGAAAATACGCCAGGTAAAAGATACCTGTTGGATTATTTTGAAATCGAGCAGGGCGCCTTAGATCAGAAAACCCCGGTTAATGGGATCATAAATGTACGTAATACACCCATTCTTAAAGGATTAAAAAATGGTATTTCCCCATCTGTTAAGTCTTAAGGATTCTGTGTTATGTACATAGTTTTACTATTCATATTTACTATACCACACATGATTTGTTCAATGTACGGTGATTCTAAATAGGTGGCATTGTTATGTTAGTTTGTTTTGTCATTAAACTAGATGATGGGTAGCTCGCTTCGCTCGGCTTCTTCTAACCAAACCCTTACTAACCTAACCTAACCTAAGATAGTGTTTTGACATTAAACTAGAAGATGGGTAGCTCGCTTCGCTTGGCTTCTTCCAACAAAACCCTTACTAACCTAACCTAACCTAAAATAGTGGCTTTGTCCTTGAACTAGAAGATGGGTAACTCGCTCCGCTCGGTTTTACACTTTTACTAACTAAACCTAACCTAATTACCTTGTTTTTAGTACTTTATTTTTTGCGCATAGTACTTTATTTTCCCCATATTAGCCCAATTAAAATGCGTATCATTGTGTATGAATTTATAAAAATTATTTGCGTGCAATTGTCCATAACCTGTCTTATTAAACCTTAAAAACAAAACATTTATTTCATTTATTATATAAGTTTTCTTATTATATTTCTTTATTTATATTCAAACACTATCTCACTTTATTTACCTTTTTTTAAACCATATAAAAAAAATTACGCAATTATTTCTTAGTCTGTCTACTTTTATTGACCACTGCTCTTTTGACTTTCCGATCCCCGCGGCATTCCCCTCAAATATTTACAAAATATTTTTTTCGATGAATTGATCATTCGATGAATTGATCATTCGATGAATTGATCATTCGATGAATTGATCATTCGATGAATTGATCATTCGATGAATTGATTTTCGATGAATTGATTTTCGATGAATTGATTTTCGATAAATTGATTTTCGATGAATTGATATTCGATGAATTGATTTTCGATGAATTGATTTTCGATGAATTGATTTTCGATGAAGTCGTCGGTTACCTTCAGAATTATATGTTAATGTAACTCTATAATTTGTTTTTTTAAAAATCCAAGGGTATTATTTCCGGCGTCAAAGGGTTAATAATATTTTAATTATTTATTTATAATTTAATTTCAATAATTAAAGGATAGATGCAATTGGGTACCATCTGCAAAGACGCACGTGGTTACAATGTAGATTCACCAGGCGTTTGAGCAAAAATTATTTTATTTGTATCACCACAGCGTGAAGGAATAGTCGATGGAAAAACAGTAGGGGTAGATCAAGGCTGGAGTACATGATACAGATAATGGAAGACGAATTTTGCAATATTTTATTGCATTTTCCATATCAAAGATATAAATAGAATAAAAGAATTGGTCCCAGACATGAGCTTTGTGGTACGTCCTTGGAAACGAATCTATCGTTTTTTTTATTCAAAAATACTCTCTGCGTACGATTATTGAGGTAAGATTCGATAAATTTTCTAGTGTGGATATCAAAGCCAACATAATTTAATTTGTGAAGAAGAAGTTCATGATTGATACTTTCAAACGCCTTGGTAAAATCGAGAAGTAATAAGCAAGCTGACAATTTATTCTCAGCTGAAGCAAAAATATTGTCCGTAACATCCAGTAGAGCAGATATTGTACTGTGCATAAATCCAGATTGTGATATGAATAAAGTCAGTTGTTTCAGTATGTGATAATAGATCATAGTTGTTGCAATACAGCCTCTTTCTATCATTCTGCGTTTCATTTTTTTTTATGATTATTATTAGTAACTCTACGTGACTCGACTCCAACAACGCCTTACACCAAAAGGTAGAAAGGCTTAGGATTAAGTAAGTTAGTTGTAATGCGTTCAATATTTTATTAGGTAACGTATCTGTGCAGTAAATTACAATTACTACGCCGTTCAATCAAAAGGTCAGTTTTCAAAATATTGATGTTAAAAAATAGACCAAAAACAACAACAAAATTGTAATCAGTGTCAGTATTTTTTAAATGTCAATAGTTTTTTACCGCTTTTTCCCACTGGTCATCGGAAATTTAGCACGAATCCTGTTGGAATTAAAACATATATGACACACAGGATCAATTGTTAATTTGTATAAAAATAAACTGTGCACTGTCCTACTATTATGCTAATTAAATATTTTGCAAATGGGTAGGACAATACAACACAGGTAGGTGGTCAATTGACATTTGGATATAAAATTTCCGAGAAGCATGTGCCAGTCATGTTATATCAGGAAATTCATCGCATGTTATTTTTCGTATTAGTACGTTTTTCTGTACACTTTTGTAAATTATATTTCTTAAATAAAATTAGATCTGTAATCGTTGGCAAACAAGAATTGCAATTTTTTTAGAGTTAGTTAGTCAATAACATTTCTGGCGCACAGCAACGATGGCTGAATAGGCTTACGACAAACACAGCCCATCTTTATGACTACATTATAATTAACTTATATAATTAACTTTATCAATAAAAAAGCAAATAAATAAAAATGGTTCCAAACAAGTAGAAGTAATAGAAACCTTGCACGGACAAATACAAACAAATAAAGATAAAAGTCTTTAAAAAAATTGACGCAGGGTGATATTAAGAAGCTGTTAAGGGGTCAGTTACCATCGGATATCACAGACAGTCATAAGTAACATATTAAAATTATGTGCAAGACTTCACACATAGAACAATAATTTCGATTACCTCATGAAGAGTATCAGCCTGTCTGTAATTACACTGTCATTGCCTATGGCAACTGACAGATCATAGCAAAGACCTAATCTCTCCCTGATATCCTCGAACTGCACGCACTGGGTTAAAATATGCAACACAGTCAAGTCTGTGTTACATGTCTCACAGATAGGAGATTTTTCGCCTAGAGTGACCTATACGTAGGCATGTGATGGCGGTTTCTTCTTTGCAGTTGTTCCTGTAGGATTTTTTAAGAAGCCCACGGTTTAATGTCCCGAATACTTTATACCGACAAACCATATGTTAATCTACAATCTAAGCACGATAAAGGTAATTCAGCAGCTTTTCAAAAAGAAAATAAATTGTATTTCATTCTTTAAATACATTTTTATAATCACCTGTCGAATTTTTTAAAGTGAAGTTAGACTATGTCATATACCCTAATAAGATTTAAACATACCACTAAAGTGATCCTCACATAAAGACAGTAGGATATTAAGCCTGTTATATATTGCATTAAAATTTAACTTCCTAAATAAAGAATACTTGAATCTTTATGAAATAAAAATAAAATTGTATTTTATTTAACAAATATATAATGAGTTTTCTACGGTTAGTGGCGTTTTCCCTCTTTCAGACAGAATTTCCAGTTATTTTTATCTTTCCATTCTCCATCTTCCAAGCCTCCCTTCTCCATGACCTCGTCTAGTTCATCCCGCCAGAACCTTCTTGGTCTACCTCTCTTACTTTATCCTATTGGGCTCCAATCTCACTCTGATTATCCATCTTGCTTCATTTGTTCTCCTAACATGGCTGTACCAGATGACTTTTCTTCTATTCGTGTTAATATGTTCCTTTCTACATCCATTTATGCACTCAAAAATTTCGGCGTGCTGACTTTCATAAAATTTAGAAAATCCAAAAGTACAGTAACGCCTTACGAAACTTTGTATTTTACTGCTCTATCAGAAGGATTTTGATTAAAATAAATAAAAAAAGCATAAACTTATTCATTTTCTACAAGCATATTCTAGGAATGGTGGTTAATTGTTAATCACGAAGGTTTTATAAATGGTAAGAATAAGCCGCATTTTTTTTTTTTTCACTAAACATAAGTGATATTTAGTGAAGAAATGGTGCAGCTTATTTCTACCAGGTTCTTCTAGCTTTTAATACAGATTTTTTGTTTATAATATCTTTTACATCTAAATCATTACATAAGTAACATATAAGTGAAATATTTGGAAGCAAAATAATACATTGAAAAATAAATTCAATAACACGTAAAGTATATGAAACAAATATATAACGCTATAGATAGAGATATATAATAATAATAATAATAACAATATATTTTACTTTATTACGACAGTAATAGGTGGAGCGAAATAATTGTAATAAAAGCGGAAAATTACCAAAAAATATATATCACTTACAATTTTCCGCCTTTATTGCACTTATATTTCTGTATATTACCAGAGTGAGGACTATTCTGGGTCCGGCAAATTAAGTGCGATAGTAACGACCAAATATTCAAAAATATACCAAATATATTTGACGCTTTTATTACTCTTATTCCACTTAAACTAACGTTGTCTTCACGTATATTACGTACGAATCGTAAATAAAATTATCGGATTTTGTACAAAAGAATAATAAAATTTGATCTGTATTTAAACTATTCTGGATAATCTGTGTTACACATCTCGCAAATAGGAGTTATCATCACCTCATCACCTCGTAATAGGTGTCCATGAGTCATAGATAAAGAAGGTGTTTCATTAGCGACTTCTTTTTTAAGAAAAATAAATTAAATATAAATTATAGAGTTGACGTCACAAATAGTTGTCAAGAAAAAAACAAGTGAAATGATGATGTTAAAAAACAAATATAGAAAAAGAGTGATTCAGTTTTATGTCATTGTAAAATATAGCAAAATTTTGTGTTTAAATAAAAAAGTAATTTTCCAACTAATTAACCGAAACACACGTGAATATTTTCTTGTGTTTGTAACACAAGGAAATAGATGCGAAACGGCCGTTATATTTTTTTAAACCAAATTAGCGCTGTAGTTGTTGGGTTATGGAACTAAAATTGTTGGGGAGGAAAGGGGTGGGGTTTCCCGGGTATTTTAAATGCTTCAGTGGATATAGCTGTAAGCATAATTAAATGTTATTATTAAATGAAACAATTGTTATGATTTATTTTGTCTATTTTTAATATTATTAACGACAACAATATCATTTAATAATAACATTTAATTATGTTTACAATTAAGAGCAAGCAGTTAGGAATTATACAGAAACAGAAAAACAATAACTAGCAAAAATAATTATTTATTAAGTAGACTAACATATAACATAATATTTACTAATACTTAATATTTATGGATACTTCCATGGACAAGCCATCCAATTTTGGATTTCCAATTATCCTCATCCACGTTTTATATAATTTTGGAGCCACACGTGTCTTCGGGTTTGGAAAGCGATATCTTGTAGGTTCACTACTATCACACCCCAAAACAAAGCATTTAACACCCATTTTCCGAATTAAACAATGACAATTACAAAATTACAGAAGACGATTTTGATACTAATTACAGATTTTGACGCTAATGACAGAAGCCGTAACAGGCAACATCCTGTCATGCACATAGCTATAGCGACTGGCAGCGACTGGGGCGCTATTCGTGTTGGGTTATGGAACGTAAAATGGTTTTCGTTTTGCCATTAGAGTTTCACCCCCGTGCCATGGGTCCACCAATAGTTTCCTATACGAAGTAGAAGCAGAGTTGGAATGGAAAGAAATCATTTTTTTTCTTGGTCATATTCCTCACTGTTTGTATTGGTAGTACATCTGTGGGTATTTGGTGCAAATAAGTTACGCATTTTTGTGTAAAAAACGTTTTTATTGATTTCTTAAAAAGACAATTGAATTATTATTTTATCTGACAGTTGTGATTCAAATTAATTTATCTGATCACAGTAGTCTGTGATGTTTACATGGAGAATCGCTACGGTTGGTACACATCTTTGCCAGACTTAGGGTTGTACGTGAGACACTGTGCTTTATAAGTACCTAAATTTGTTTAATTATATAACCTCACTAGATATGTTAATAAAATTTAATATGCGCATCCTAAACAGACTCCAACTATTATCAAGTTTGAGCAAATTAGTGCTTACTGTGACCATAACAGTCCGTTAGTAGCATATTCTATAAGATGAAAACAAAGCTTATCTTGTCATACTTTAAGCCCATTACATTGTTAACATCGTACATGTTATCTACAAAGCCAACTAGTTTCCAGTTATACAATTACAGCCATGTAACATGACTAGTTCTTGTTAACAGAGATGCTGAACTAATTTTTTCTCAGGTTTTAGTTACTTACTTAAAGATCCAAGTTAAAATTTTATATAAAATTGAAAGCAAACGCAAAATGTTAGAAATATTCAAAAGTTTTGTAACATGTTCAGATCAATTCTAAAAAAATTATTATAATAGTTACTGTGTATGTTCCTACAAGATTAAACACTTTAATAGTGACTTTCATAGTACTTTTTACATTTTTCGTATTTTGTAGTATCCAACTGTAGCGACGTCGCTATGAAAGTTATATCGTAGTATAGTATTACCAAAATGAAACGACCACTCTTGTTGAGAAGCTTAACAATACGGTAATGGGTTTATGGCAGTAATCCTAAGACCCGTTGCTGTAAACAGAATATAAGAGGTATTAAGGGAATTTTAAATTTAAATTGAAAAGATATAACACTAGGTCAACTGAAGTTTCTTAAAAACCATTGTTTCTAAATTTTAGGGGTTGTTATACACATAATTACAACATATCACGTTAGCTCCCTATCCAATAAATTATGTAGCACTGTATATCTATTAAGAAATCTTATGGCCTCAGTTTCCAGAGAAATTGTTCGCATTACTTATTTTGCATTGTTCCAGTCGCAAATATCCTATGCCATTTTAGCCTGGGGACATTCTCCGGCGGCAGAAAGAATCTTTTCCCTACAACGACGAGCTGTAAGAATTCTGGCCGAAGTCTCTTACCAAAGCGACTGTAGGCTTTGTTTCCCTGAACTGGAAATTATGACACTGCCTTCTCTATTTATTTACAATTCCCTATTGTATGCCCACAGAAACTTCAATGAACTTGTAACTCATGAGCAGGTACATAACTACAACACTCGTAATAAAGGCAAAATCTATCCAACCTATATAAGACTCCAAAAATCAAGAAATAGTACTAACTATTATTCAGTAAAGTTCATGAACTTACTGCCTAATAATTTTAAATCTGACTGTTTTAATACTTTTAAAAATAAAATAAAAAAATTTTTTACAGACAATCCATTTTATTCTGTCAATGAATTCTTGTCTTTTAAATTTTAACGCGCTTGCTAGCTAGTCTCTCTGAACGCTTGTTTTAATATTTAGTACTATATATATTTATTTATTTTTTCTTCTATTTTAAACTATTATTTTGTGTATATTATGTGTAATTACGACTGACTTTAAACAATTTATGTATTGTAACATAGTCAATAAAATTATATTATTATTATTATTATTATAATATATAATACTTGTTTGTTAGTTAATTTTCAACGTTCATAGCGATCATACATTAACAACATGGCTCTTTGGCGACCATTTGAGTTCGAAGAAAGTCCTAATTTTTGTAGTGAAAATAGTGAATCTGTGCAAAGTGATTTGGAGTGCGAAAATTTAGACGTTGACGTGGAATGCGAAAATTCGAACGTGGCTACTAAAGGAAAATGTCATTTGTCAGAAGATTGCAAAGTTCTGATACTGAACGTTTATAAAAAGTTAGTTTCGGAAGGTAATGATACCTTCTTAGAACTGCGGATACTTAGAATGATTTTTGTTAGTGCAATTTTGAAGTATTTAATATAGACTACAAAGACTTTAAAACAAAACGATTTTTAAACATGCCTATATTTATATAGGAATGTCATGAAGTATATACAGATCATTCTAAATAGCATATAAGAAAACACGTTTATTTTAAATAATTATTACGATCCTGGCAACTATTGTTAACATAACCATAAACTTAGCAGGTATAATGGTTATACTGTCAGTCATTATTGGAATCAATAAGTGAGAGTAGCCAATTCCTTTTGGAAATACGAAGCGCAATACGCATGTGCATAGGTAATACACAGATGACAGTTGAGGTTAAAAATGTCAAAATATTGTACTGTTTACATTATTTTGTTTTTATATGATATATTTTACATAAATAAACAAAATAAGTGATGACATTAAAAAAAAATGAAAAGACAAATTCCCAACAAATAGCTGACGAGTGAGATTTGGTAATTAGAACCTTCCATGAAGTTGGATTAATTCGATGCATTTTCCTTGTTGCGTCATCACTTCCACCCGTCTCCTTTTACAAACCCCCTCATGAAACTATTCTAGCTACGTCACTGAATACAGATATTTTAAATTTGTATAACATTTTTTAAAAATAATATTAAAAAAGACTTTTTGATCTCCAATATATGTCAACTTCAGCAATATTAATACATACCTGCACTCATACAGATATATTTTATATATATTTAATTTATATAAATGTCTTCACTTATCTTCTTCATTTTCTATTAAACCGAAAAGTTCCTCTTGAAAGCAAATATCCGCCATTTTTAACTTCATAAGAACTAAATTATTACTTATAAACACCAGCATTTGGCATTTGCTATGATAGCAACTCTTCAAGTGATAAGTTACTAAAGAAACTTTTGCCTTACGGAATACGAAATACTGCAAAGTTACTATGATAGCAACTGGCCTTGTTCATAGTGACAGATTAAGATCATTGTAACTGCGTTAAACAGCTGGTCTGATTGTTTGATGGTCTGATTTAAACGATCGTCTGATTTCCAGGGATTTAAACGAGGTACTTAGCGATAGTAATGCTTTAATGGAATGTATCTAAAAATTTTGCTACCTGGTATTACTACACTTGTTACACGAGGTTTTTGAAAAGTCCATACTTGTCACGGGGTGAAGTCATGAACGGATCTTTTCTACAAAATTTATTATATAAGATTAATTTACATCAGAATATGATTGTTGGTAAAATGGCTGCTGGTGTTGTCCGTTTAGAAGCTGATATAAGTCTCGTTCTTAGCTCGGCTTCCCCAGGATCGGTCGAATCAACCCAGGTTACACACGAGGCGAACACGTGGAGAAGCCCTGTAGACGACACTCGCATATCGTCTTGGCCACTTTAACAGCTTGGCTGGTCCTTGGGCAGCGTGATGCGGACTGATGACTGGTCACAAGAATGACTACCTGACTATATTCCCTAAGACCATTTTATAACTGTTAATCAGACACTATGACATCAGGTTCTACCACAATTGTTTTGGAAACATTATTCAGTTGTGTAATTGTTGGCAGCAATTAAAGACCATAGTCATCACAATTGAATAATGTTTATCAACACATTAGAATTTAGTTCAACACTTATGTTGGCAAACACGCAACACCCTGCACATTCTTTAATCCCTAAATCCGTATGTCAGAAACCTTGGCCTACACAGCCTAAAGGCCGCTCAAGAAATTGGGACATTAGAGTACAAGGTGTCGGTGCTATATCTGAAAGTTGCTGGTAATTTTTCATTGGTTGATTAGTTAGTTTATTGCAAAAACTCTAAGAATGATGGTATTATTATTGTGATCTCTGAAGGCGGAAACAGATTGTTGAGCAGTTTCCGAAACATCCGAATTTTTATTATGTCTCTTTGATAGTAATACTCAATGTATATTGTACTATTCTAGCTTAGTACTATCAGCAATAGCAGAAGTCCAAAATAATGGTGTCCGCAAGATTTGGTTTACACTTTTTTGGCGAAAATCGTGTTAAAATAAAGAACCTTAAAAAACTAGTTTTCGTTGTAATCTACGTTTTACGATATTTGATATCGCACAATAGCTTTTTTAAAAATATATATATATATATTTTTTCAACGAAACAAAAACTAATCAGGTCAAAAATACCTTTCGAATTATTACTGTTCCCATCAGTGTATATTATTGAGTATTTTCAAATTTTCAAATCAACTTTTCTGGAAGATAGTGTGAGAAGTAAACGTTTTTTGTTACATTTTTGGCAAAAAGTTCATAAAAATTTGTTGACCACACCCAAAATTTTAAATAAATATTTATTTTTTCTTTAAATATACATTTGTTTATATTTTTCCTGCAATGAGCTTCTTTTTAACTTTTGAACGGTTTTTCTAAATTTGGTCCTGCCGTTTGGCCAGAATTTCTACTGTAAGGACAAACAGACAGACATATGAGTGACATTAAAATGATTTTTTGGTCGTATCCACAAAACAATAAAAAATAATTAGAGTTAAAAATTAAAAAAAAACAAATAAATAGTTAAATGTTTTGAAAATTCTAAATTATTTTCATCACAGTTACTAGTTACAATGCACAATTTTTCCAAATTCAATAGTGAAATAATTGCAGAAGTTACTCTCGTTATTGTCCAAGTATCGCTTATCTGTGCTCATTCACCACTGCATGGTTTAACTGTTTTCTCATGCATAATTTCATAGTTAATTAACACGAGAATTAAATTAAAACATTTCATGCAGCATGGATTGAAATGTAACAAAAGTATTCGCAGTTCTGCCAATGATGCAAAATTAAAAATACTATGCGCGAGTGGTAAACATGCAATTCAAATCTATTTTTATCTACTGATTAGTTTTTCCTAGTTGTTAAAATTTCATCTACAAATTTTGTTAAAAATTGACATTACACAAATAAATATACATCACTAATTAGTTTGTGATTTTATGTTTATACTAGCTGAAAACCCGTGCTTCGCTACGGTATATTGATGGTCTCATTGGCATAAAATCCGCAGTTTGTTTTTAAATTTGTGTATGGGTAACCTTTGTAACAAAAAATCTAGTCGATATCTCATCTGTCCTAAGAGATATTGAGGAACCCGTGTAAAAACATTTTACTCCTTTTCACCAGATAGGGGTCGAACTTGAAAAAATCCTTTCTTAGTGGGTTCTTACTTCATACTGAAAAATGTACTCTCCGAATTTTTTATTTTTAAGAAAAAAATACTAATTTACGCTTTAGGAGTGAAAGAAAAGTGTCAAAACTCATATATGCCAAAATCGAATGTTATAACTCAACAACCGCTGGAAATACAAAGGGTTCTATAATTCACCCCGAATTTAGATTCACCCCTTTAGGGGTTGATTAAGATAAAATCCTGAAATACATTTTTCGGCATTTGTATGGGTAATCTTTATAAGCAAAAACCAAGTCTATATCTTATTGATAGTTGAAGCTAGCTGAATACCCGTGCTTCGCTACGGTATATTGATGGTCTCATTGGCGTAAAATCAGCAGTTTGTTTTTAAACTTGTGTATGGGTACCTTATGGAGACAAAACCTAGTTGATATCTCATCTGTCTTAAGAGATATTGAGGAATCCGTGAAAAAACATTTTACTAATGAACAATGAACAATTTAAGTTTAGCCCAACTACCCCATGTCTGCTTACATCCTGCAATTATTAAAAGTTATGGTCCGAATGACATGACACTACACTACGTTCATGTTCAAGTTGCATTTGTCATTAATTTGAAATTTTAGATGCTATTTTTAGACATTTTTATATATAGAATTCTAATTTTATAGATATTTGTTATTTAAAAACAATCTTAAACAACTTTGTGTTCCGCAAAGAGGTGTTGGAAAAAGTAAATATAATTTGAATAAAGCAAAGCGTGTTGATGCAGAAAAACGATGAAGTGAATTTCGAACTATAACAAAGACTTTCAAAAGAAAGAAAAACAGACACAAAAAAATACCGACGACCTTTTTGTCACTACTTAAGGACCTCTTTGTAGACCACATTGGTGGTTCTCCCCTGAGGTGCTAGGATCACCAGGCTGCTAGGTGAGCTCACTCTGGAGCAGGCCACGTAGAATTGTCCATGTGAGAAGCAGTCCTCCCTCAAGTCAATCCCTGCTACCTTCAGCGACTGCCCCTGGGATTTATTGATAGTCATAGCAAAGCAGACCTTGAGGGGGAACTGCAGTCTCTTGAACTCGAAGGAATAGTCTGATGGTATGAGTGGTATGCGTGGTATGAATACCGATTCCCCCCGTGCACAGCCGGTGAACACTGTAGCCTCGATGACATTCCTATGGAGTGCCTTCACTTGCAGCCTGGTGCCGTTGCAGAGTTTGGGTGGGTTGAGGTTCCGAAGCAACATCACTGGAGCCCCCACCTTGAGTAAAAGCTTGTGGGCTGGTAAGCCAGAAGGGTTGAGGGTGTTAAGAAACTCCACGGGGTAGAGGACCGCGTTATCCGTTCGCACCACTGAGTCCACAGACCTATATTCCATTTCTACCCCTTCGAATGATTTAAGTAAAGTGTCATTAATGTCGGCCGCCTTGTCATTCTTGGGGGTCAGAATGGCACGCTCACATAGCCAGTCCATAAATTTCTCCCTGATTTCGGCGATATCAGGATATATCCTGGCTGTGAGATCCGCTAGGCTCGTCACAACTGACCCTAGACCTGCAGGGATGGTCACCTTTCCTTCAGACTCGGGATACTCTCCGTTTCCTATTTTCAGTAAGAGTTCTGAGAATTGCCCAGCGGATACATCGCCTTTCAAGTGAACCCTCATGTTCTTCCTGAGAGAGAGTTTCCAGATGAGGGGCCATAGATATGAAGCCTTGACGCACGCTTTAACCTCGTCAGCTCGAGTTCCCCTTGGCACCACTGGCAGAGTCTGACGGAAGTCTCCAGCTAGCAGAACGGTGACTCCCCCCATCACTTTATTATTGCTCCTTATGTCTTTGAGAGTTATATTTAATGCTTCAAGACCGCCCTTGTGCGCCATGGTGCTCTCATCCCAAACAATGAGCTTACAGTCCCGCAGCACTTGGGCCATGTTGCTTTGTTTTGAGATATTGCAGAGAGGTCTTTCTGCATGAATGAGGTTAAAAGGCAGTTTGAAGGCAGAGTGGGCCGTCTTGCCTCCCTGCAGCAGCGATGCCAGAGGAAGCGACAGCCAAAGCTATACCACGATCACAACTAACCTTCGCCAAAAGCAAATTGATGAGGAAGGTCTTCCCAGTACCACCAGGAGCATCTAGGAAAAAGACCTGCCCAGCACCTGACTCAACGCTGCTTAGGACCTGACGATAGACAGCGAGCTGCTCATTCGTCAGTAAACCCTCGTTATTCGTCACTATTTGAACCGACGCGTTCGTGTCATAACTGGTCTCCCTCAGATAGTCTCTGTTCATTAACTCGACTACTCCAGACTTTGCTGGTTGAGGCAGGCCGTACTGTATCAAATACTGTCCTCCCAAAGTTAACACTGCGTCCTCAATCAGCACCAGGCACCTATTATACACCTCGCCCATTACCTGCTGCACACTCCCTTGCAACAACCTCTCAACCTGCCGTGTGATGTCCTGTGAGAGACTGTCCTTGTACTTCTCCCAAAGACTCAAAGGATCGGAGAGTTGACAGAACACCAGCATCACTGTAAAGAGCTCCCGCAGCTTAAAGGGAGAATCACATAGAGCAGCTTCCTCCAAAGTAGTGTCCCAGTGCTTGTCATCTTCCAACAAACCTAATGCATTGCATGCAGACTGGAAGGTGGGATGAAGGACATCATTTACAGTCTTCAGCTCTGAAAAGGACGTTGGGCCTCGAACTTCATGTAGCAGCAGGCGTAGATGATAACACTCGGCGTTGTTTGGGTGGATGGTGTACACTCTTCCTAGCACGTGATCCTTCTTAACTCCTGGCCAGCCATAGATATCCTTTCCCTGCTTTCTTCTCGCGAACTTATTTTTTTCCCACACAAAGAAAGCAGGGACCTCAGAATACAAGAGGGTTTTTGCAAAATCATCCGTTTTGCATAGTTCGAAGAAAGCCAAGAGTGTTGTCTGAGGAGGGTTGCTGAGCTTCTCGGCCAAGTTGTTGGACGTGAAGTACACGCGCTGACCATTTTCGAGGTGAACAGCAAGGTGGATTACAGGGGGGTATCTCTCATGAATGGGGAACCCCAAGATCCTCCACATCGCCTCCGAGCTGCTTATGTATCGCCCACTCTCGTACAATTTCACCTCGTCCTTCTCATTCTCAAGGGCAAAAGCTGCCTGGTCACTACCCTTGTTTACGTACTTGCAAATGTACTTGATGGACTTCACTGAATTACAAAATTCCACATTGATGTGGGCATCAAAAACACGTAACAGGACAGGGTTGTAGGGTACCACCCAGCGGTTGTCCAGCTCTATCCCGTTGATTTCTACAGTAAAGCCACCGTCAGCTGGAGACCTCCTGCGATACTGCGGGTATCCATCGTCTCCTGTCTGAGTGTCATTGAGAAGTGACCGGGGATATCTCTTGCTGCAGCTGCCTCCTTTCATACAGGGCGAATTTCGGTTCAAGTTGCCACAAGGCCCATGAATCATGTTGGCCTTGACGATGTTGTGGAGGAGAGGGTCTTGCTCAGGGTCGGGTATTTCGGAACAGATGACTTTGTCAATTATTTCAGGGAAGATGCGCTGCTCTAGCCACAGCAAGATGTGGACATGAGGCAGACCCCGTTTTTGCCATTCTACCGAGTACATAAAACACCGCACTTTCCCAAACAGACTGCCCTTGTTCAAAAGAGACATCATCTTCTTCACTTTGAGATGGAAAACCCTGGCTATTATGTCGTGACGATCGTGAGACTTTTGCCCAGGTAATAGTGCATCTGTGATATCCTTCCACCTGGGGTTACAGGTGAAAGTGATAAACAGATCCGGACGGCCGTAATGGCGGACATATGTCATGGCGTCTTGTGTTCGTTCATGCATATAGCGGGGTCCTCCAGTGAAGGATGATGGGAGCACCACCATTCGACCTAGGTGAGCAGCATCAGCATCCTGCCTTCCCACGGCATCTTTTAGGTGTATGTAGCTGTCTGACCTCAGCTGCGCTTGATTATTCCTAATATAGTTTAATCTCTCAGTCTCTATTTTGGCGTACATATCAACCAAAAATTGACTGAGAAGGGAGCGGAAGTACAGCAAGTGGTTCACCTCTCCTTGTCTGACCATGGTGCGGTAGGAATAAAAGTTCGCTGCGGAAACAGTCTTTTTGAGGGGCAACTTGGTCTCGGGATCACGCAGAGGCAGGGCAATAGAGTACCCATCTTCGCCTCTACAGAATAAAAGAGGATACTGCAGGGCGTCGTATGATCGATGAATTTCACTGATGCGCTTCAGTGTGTTGTCGTGACTGTGCAGAACGATGTCCCGCTGTTCAAATTGTTGACCAACAATCACCATAGCTACCTCATTTGTTGTTGGTGCATTGAAGCGACCCCCATGTGCGTCAATGGGCTTTCTATCTGCATGGATGACAACTTCGAACTTCTTGCAAGTTGAAGGCACCTTATCCAGGGCGGTCTTCAGGTCCTTCACGTACTTGTTGACATAGTGCAGCATCCTCTGCAGTTGTTTGACCAACCCCTGTTTGACGTCAGGAAAGTTACTACACCTCAAGCGCACTTCCCTTTCGTCCTCCCCCACAAAATAAATTTGCATAAATTGAGCTTCCCGTTGAGGTGCTGGCAGCAGACTTCCTATCAAGTGATAAACCTGCCCCTGAACTTTGAAAGTCGGCATGAAGCCGTCTTGTAAAACCTGCTGGGCCCCGAATGACGTCATGCTAAAGCATCCATTGTATTTACGAACTCGGTTCATAAAGTGGACGTGTTCGGGGTGACTGCCTAATACCAGGCTGTACAGAGGCTCGGGCAGAGGTTCTAAGGGTGGAAGCTGCACTTTGCCACCGCTACAACACATGCCAGGAGCTTCCTCCTTCCACTTAAGGGCATTGCAGTACTGACACTTGTGTCTCATGGCACCCAGAGCTACAGTGCTGTCTGTCTCGTAAGCCACGTCAGGATCATATGCCATGCCTGAGTGAGCCTTGATCTTCCATGGAAGTTCTCGCCTTTCTACTCGTCTTCCAGGATTTCTTTGCTCATATCGGGACTCAGCCGCTCTGTGCACCTCGGGGTGATCTTGTTGATACTTGACCACAGCTGCTCTGTGCACCTCGGGGTAATCTTGTTGATACCTGGCCACAGCTGCTCTGTGCACCTCCGGGTAATCTTGTTGATACCTGGCCACAGCTGCTCTGTGCACCTCGGGGCAATCTTGTTGATACCTGGCCACAGCTGCTTTGTGCACCTCCGGGTAATCTTGTTGATACCTGGCCACAGCTGCTCTGTGCAACTGGGGCTTATTTTGTTGGTACTTGACCACAGCTGCACGGTTCACTTCAGGATTTCTCTGCGCATATTTCCTGGCAGCATCCTTAAGTTGTTGTCTCCTTTTAGCGTTTGTGACTCTGGCACGATGTTTGGCAGGAGTCTTCTTTTGAACAGGTGATGACTGTGAGACGTGTGAGGCGGAATCAGGCTCAGCGCGTAAAAGCGTGGTGTATACTTCTTCAGGTTCAAGTGGTAGATACGCATCGAAATGGCCCCTAGAAAGTTCCTGCGTAAAGCGTAGCCTCTCCACGGGGTGACCTGCAGCACCGAAACTCTCATAGAGCTCGCCATTACGGTAAACCTCGAAAACGAATTCGAACAGTTGGCTAGCTGCCACCAGCTCACATAAACCACCATAAGTAAATGGTCGGGACATGTGAGCAAGATATTCAGCAGAGCTGCTGTAGTTGTTGCCCTCGTTGTCGTGGGACATGATGGAGAACTCCTCCCAGTTGTCCACTACGTGTCTCACGATTACCTCACGCACCTCTCTAGCCATTAGTTGAGTACCATACATAAGAAAAGAGAGGGACCGAAACAGGCAGGCTCCGTCTCCTGTAATGGGGACAACACTGTATTGCACCAACTCCCCATTAATATTTAAAAACTCAGTTACCATAGCGACCTTAGAAAAACAAAGGGTGCAAAACTAAAAGGCTCTAAAGTGAATATACAAAATAAGAAAAAAAAAATGTTTTTTTAATTTTTCACAGTCTTTCGCTCATATGTGACGAAAACGAACAGTAGTATGGAAATATGACTGAAACACGAACTAATTAATTAAATAACTAAGAAAAGACTAAGACTAAAAAAACAAATAATTATACACAGAATATTTTATCCACGGATTTAGCCAAAGACGTGATAAAAGTTTAGCAAACAATAAATTCGAAATATGAACCAAGAAAAGATGGTTAATAAAAGACCTGAAGAAATTAATTATAAGAAGATACTACTCTAGAACACACAGCTGATAGAAAATTTAACAAAGAATAAACACGAAATATCAGGGAAAGATCTCAAAAGATCTGAAGAAATTTAGAATATGAAGACATTCTAACAAAAAATCACAAGATACAATATTTAACAAACAAAAAATACGAAATAACAACCAAGAAAAGACCTGAAGAAATTGAATATGCGAAAATGCTCTAGAACAAACACCTAATACGAATTCAAACAAACAGTGAATACGAAATAAATTCCTATCCACAACTTTAAATTACTGTTAAAACATTGTAGTCACTAAGACTAACATATATTAAAGTAGGGAGAAATATAAAGACTCCGGCGATGCCATCTGTGGGCAAACATACGTACGTATGAGTGTCTTACTGTAGAATGGCTCCCACCAATTAGAGGGCAGAATTTGAATCGTGAGCGCGCATTAATAAATACTGCGAATTCGAGGTATTTGAATGTTTCTTGCCTATAATTCAAGATATATCGAAATAATAAATTATTTTAATATTAGTAGAGTTTAAAATAAAGAAAAATCGTCTTTTAAATGTTAATTTAATTTAGGGTCTAGGAATGTATAGTGAACAGACAAACAGACATTAGTTTTTATAAATAAGCTGTCTAAAAAAACTGTAAGGAAATAATCGGGGAGACGTCTTATTGATTAAAAACATATATAATAAATTTGCCCTCTTAAGGGTGAAATTTAAAAAAAAACGGTCACCATACTCTCTAAATATTTTAGTCACCTATATGCCAAAAAGCAATGTTATAATTTAAAATACACAGGTTATACGAAGGGTTCTATAATACACCCGGAATCTAGATTCGCCCCTCTAGGTGTAGATTAGGGCAAAATCTTGAAACTTGTTTTTAAACAATTATATGAGTAAACTTTGTATGAAAAAACCAAGTAGATATCTTATCGGTCTTAAGAGATATTGGGGAATTCATAAAAAGACATTTCTTCCTTTTTCTATCCTTAGGGATCGAATTTCTAAAAATCCTTCCTTAGTGGGCGCTTACGTCATGGCAGGAATATACTCTTCAAATATCATGTTTTCAGATCCAAGGGACGTTCTGTCGAATAAAAAAAATAGCAATTTACTCCCTTAGGAGTGGAATTTAAAAAAAGGGTAAAAACGCTTTCTTAATATTTTAAAAAGACACCTATATACCAAAAAGGAAAATTATAGCCTTACAAGTACAGGAGATACGCAGAATTCTATAATTCATCTCGAATGTAAATTCACCCCTTTAGGGGTTGATAAGGACAAAATCCTGAAATATGTTTTTAAACAATTATTTGAGTAAACTTTGTATGCAAAATCCAAGCCGATATCTTATGGGTCTTAAGAAATATTAAGGTATCCATAAAAACACATTTCACCCCTTTTCAACCCTTAGGGGCCGAATTTCGAAAAATCCTTTCTTAGTGGTCGCTTACGCCATGGTACGAATATACTCCTCGAATATAAGGTTTTTAGTTCGAAGGGACGTTTTGTCGAATGAAAAATACCAGTTTACCCCCCTTAGGGGTAGAAATTTAAAAGATGATCAAAACTTTTTCTAAATATTTTAAAAATGCACCTATCCTATATACAAAAAAGGAAAATTATAGCTTTACAAACACAGGGGATACGCAAGATTCTATAATTCACCTCGAATGTAAATTCACCCCTTTAGGGGTTGATAAGGGCAAAATCCTGAAATATGTTTTTAATTAATTATATGAGTAAACTTTATAAGCAAAATCCAAGCCGATATGTTATGGGTCTTAAGATATATTTAAGGAATCTATAAAAACACTTTTCACCCCTTTTCAACCTTTAGGGGTAAAAAAAAAACTGTCAAAACCATTTCGAGATATTTTAAAAAGACACCTATGTGCGAAAAAGGTATGTTATAAGTCAACAAACACAGGAAATACGATGGCATGTATAATTCACCCCGATTGTAAATTCACCCATTTAGGGGTTGATTAGGACAAAATACTAAAATAAGTTTTTCGGCATTTGTATGAGTAATCATTATAAGAAAAAACCAAGTCGATATTTTATTGGTACTAAGTCCTAAAAGATATTTAGGAATCATCGAAATCACAATTCACCCCTTTTCACCCTTTAGGGGTGAAATTTAAAAAAACTACCAAAGCCTTTTCGGGATATTTTATAAAGACACCTATGTGCTAAAAAGTAATGTTGCAACCAAACGAACACAGGAAATTCGACGGAATGTATAACTCACCCCGACTGTAGATCCACCCCTTTAGGGGTTGATTGAGACAAATTCCTGAGATAAGTTTTTCGGTAATTGTATGGACAATCTTTGCAAGCAAACAGTAAATCGATATCTTATTGATCCTAAGAGATATTAAGGAATCCTTGAAATCATAATACACCCCTTTTCAGCCCTTAGGGGTGGAATTTTACAAAACTGTCAAACCCATTTCGAGATATTTTAAAAAGACACCTATGTGCCAAAAAGTAATGTTGCAACGAAACGAACACAGGAATTACGACGGGATGTATAATTCACCCCGATTGTAGAACCACCCCTTAAGGGGTTGATTAGGACAAAATCCTGAAATTGGTGATTCGGTATTTGTATGGGTAATCTTTGTAAGCAAAAAGCAAGTCGATATCTTATTGGTCCTAAGAGATATTAAAGAATCCTTAAAATCACAATTCACCCCTTTTCACCCTTTAGGGGTCAAATTTCAAAAAACTGTGAATACTATTTCGAGATATTTTAAAAAGACACCTATGTGCCAAAAAGTAATCTTGCAACTAAACGAACACAGGAAATACAACGGGATGTATAATCCACCCCGATTGTAGGTTCACCCCTTTAGGGGTTGATTAGGGCAAAATCCCGAAATTGGTTTTTCGGCATTTGTATGGGTAATAGTTGTAAGCAAAAACTAAGTCGATATCCCATCGGCCCTAAGAGATATTAAGTAATTCGTGAAATCACATTTCACCCCTTTTCATCCCTTAGGAGTGGAATTTCGAAAAATCCCTTCTTATTGGGTGCTTACATCATGAAGGGAATGTACTCTCCGAATTTCAAGTTTCTAGGCCCAGGGGTTCGGGCTGGGCGGTGATGAGTGAGTCAGTCAGTCAGGACACTGCCTTTTATATATATAGATTATGCAGAGGTTTCGTACCTTCTATGGTAAAAGATGAAAAAATAAATAAATAATAAGGTGATGTACAAAAATTATTATAATCAAATTGCCTTATCTTTGTCACTTTACAGCATGGTTTTATTAAAGGTAAATCTACAGCTACTAGGCTTGTAGAAATAACTAATTTCAAAACCCACAATTACGGTTTAGGTAAACAGATGTTTTAGGTAGAAATTTAGAGGAGAGTTAAAAAACTACTTTATGTCAGCCGTTTTTGCGTAGTTTAAGATAAAAGGTAATGCTTTGTACGAAGTTTAGACCTTTTTCTTGTTTAAGAAGTATTGTCACAACTTGTGCACTAATACATGGGTTACAATGTAAACTAAAACTTATTTTCGCTAAAAATTGTAGATAGGAGGTATTGCCAGGTCACCAGCGAGATTATCTGTGTAGCGTCGTTCATAATGTACGTCAGGAAAAATTATTTTAAACATGTGGACTGTAAGTTGGTTGTGTTCGAAACTTCCAGTCTAATAGAGTCGAGCAAGTAACTGCCAGTAATACGAGTACATTACCTGGATTTTATTATTTTCATTTGGAAGAATGATCTCTCACAAAGATACATTGAAGCAAACCATCACTTCACTTTAAACGCACATGAATTTTCCCTCAACAACATACAAAGGATGTCGCGATCGACGTCTTAAAATATTCGATAATTTTAAAAGAGATATATAATACATAAAAATAATAATAAAAAAAGTGACTTAAGATTTATAATTATATTTAGAGTCAAGCAATCAAACTTAATTTGATTGCACCGTTATAAAACGGATGACTATGGAACTAGGTCTAGGAACGCGGGTTCTAATCCTGGACACCACTTTGAAATATTCTCTCTCCAAAAGTGTGATATCTTCTTAGAGTTCGCCTCAAGTATTTATTGCGTAAAACAGTGTATGTTTATACAAGGATAATAGATAATATGTAAACTATAGGCCAATTTCTATTCTTTCATGTATTGCGAAAGTTTTGGAGTCTATTGTTACCGAAGCTGTATTCACCACTTCAGCAGACTATTGTCCTTCAGAAACACAGCTTTTTTAAATGACGCTCCACCGTCACCAACTTATTTTGTTATAAGAATAATATTTCAACATGCTTAGAAGAAGGATCTGAAATACATTATGTGTATACCGATTTTCGAAAATCTTTCGATCAAGTAGACTATCGAATTTTGTTAGTAAAATTAAAAGCTTACGGCATCTTCTCCAGTGGCTCGAGTCTTATCTCTCTGGTCGGAAACAATTTGTTAAGATTTACAACTTTACCTCTGAAGCAATATCTATTACTTCCGGTGTGCCACAAGGTTCATACTTTGGGCCTATACTATTTTCACTTTTCGTCAATGATATTGGCTTTAGATTGTCATGTGCGTCATATCTGCTCTTTGTCAACGACATGAAGTTGTTTTTGAAAGTCAACAACGCTGTCAACACAGTAGAGCTGCAATCAGATTTGGGCGCAAATGAAAGCTGGTGTGAGGAAAATTGTTGAAGCCTAAACACTGTCAAATGTAAGACGATAATTTTCTCTTGCATAAGAATAAAAAAAGGTCTAAAATAGAGATCTTTCTTTTTCTATTATTATTTCTGCTTGTTAGAGTTTTTCAATTATAGGTTTATCGTTCTCATTTTATAATCAATATTAATATTTATACAAATATTTGCAATAAATTTTATTTAAAAATTGTTAAAAACTACTTTTCAATGGATACAGAAAATTATACTGTATCAACAAATCTACATATTTGTTATATATTTTTGTCGAATGTATTTTAAAATTGAATTTTGTTTTATAACATTTAATATTAATTAAATTATAATTTTAATGAACAATTAAATATAAAATAAAATATCTCATGCATGGTACATAAACTTCAACGTTTTAATGATGCAAAAAACTTGCGAAAATGATTTTATGAAGTTTTATTAATATTTGAAACGCTAAAGTCACCCACATCATATAGACAGTTGCGATAAATACAACATTTACATTAAATAAAATGAGACATTTAAATATTTATGAGTTCTGAAGGTTATCCTAGAAGTAATGTACAATGTATTGTAATTCTATGGTTTTTAACTCTGGTTTATATATGAACTTGGAAACATTATATGCTATTCAATGTTGTCTCTATCGTAAACACATTTAACTGTTTGAGTGGTTCATCAAAATGTTTACGATTCGTATAGTACATGATTAAATGCCCGATACATATGTTGAAAAAGAATGTTGAGCGTTGAGGCTACTTTGTTTCACACAAGGGTTGCCTAAAATAGAGCTAAAATAGAGCTGTCATCTGGTATCTGACGCTTCTATCGTAAAGTTTAATATTTTAGACGGTATACGTACTCAGAACGTTTTGACGTACGAGCGCTAATTGTGTTGTTTACAGTAACTTGAAAAAATTCATCTCGGCTAATTTTCGAGCGATTATTTTTTACAACTTTCGACGTGAATTAACCCAACAACAATGCATCGATAAACTTAATTCAACGTTTGGCTATGAAGCACCATTAAGGACTACTGTTTATCGATGGTTTTCCGACTTCAATTGTGGTTCGCTTAAAGACGAATTTCGTGAAGGTCGTCCAAAATCGGTTGTTGTTCCGGAAAACATTGATGATGTGCGTCAACTGATACTGCAAGATCGTCATGTGACTTATCGTGATATTGAGGTATCCTTGGGCATTAGTGGAACCAGCATATATTCATTATTGCATAAAAATTTGGCCGTCAAAAAGAGTTGTTCGTATTGGATCCCACAGAATTAGACAATCTGTGTGGAAAATGCCTCAATCGGAGTGGAAAAAGTGCTTCGAAAATTGGTTCAAACGCATGCAAAAGTGTCTTGATTTTCACGGAGAATATTTTGAAAAACAATAAAACCACTTTTGTTGTTAAATAATTGTTTTTGATCTCAAATCCCGAAATATAAAAGGTAACTCTCGTATATATTCTCATCTAATCACATGGTGGTAGAAACTCCGGAGCGACCTGCAGTTAGAATTTTTGGATTTTCCGTTGTTTATTTAGTCTTGAAAAAATTTGGGGCTTTGAATCGTTTGACGCGTTTTGAGATTACGACAATATTTATTAATGACATAATTTACATTACTTGTAAAAATTGCGAATTAAAAAACACACACACACACACACAGCTCAATAACGTTTAGAGATAGCGACCTGCGGTTAGAATTTATGGATTCCTCTTATTCGTTTTGCGTATTTTAAAATTATGACAAATTTTAATATGGCGTGATTTAAAGAAATTTTCATTTTTGCATTGACGTATCCCAAAAACGAAATGCGATAAAGACCTACGGTTAAAATTTTTGAAATCTTGAGGTCCTAATTGATTTGTAACCATATTTTGAAACAATTTTTTTTTTGAAATTTTATTTATTTTTTTTTTAAATATTTTAAAATTTGGTAAATGCCAACTAAAAAATTGATGTGAAGTGTGAATTTTCACACATTGCAGGGTTTCGCAGGTATATAATAAGTGAAGGCGGCATGCTGAGTGTGTAGGACAAATTTTGCTTTGTAGTAACCACGGCAAAATGAACGATCTTTTTTAAAATAATTTATCTTCGGTTAATCTCAGAGCTTTAAAAACAAATTTTATGTTAAAATATTTTTTTTGTTAATTTTAATTCGAATACCTAATATCATTATTTAGGTTTCTAAATAAGTGCAGTATTTGTTTTATATAACAAGGTTCATTAAGATTTTGAAAATTGGGCCTATGGCTTTCATTGGTTGTCTTAAATCATACGCTCCGCCCCTCTGGCTTCGTATAAATGACACAGAATGAAAATATAATTGGAAATTGGAAATTGATTATTAAATTTACGCTCTTGAAAATTAAATTCAAAATGTGCTAAAATTTAACTAGAATTTTAACAAATTAATTTAAACATAATAAATATGAAAAAAAAAACAAAAAATAAAATTGGCTCCACAAGCCAGGAACGAACCTGTGTAGTGAATAACGATCCTGTGTGGTTGTCGAGCAACTGAGCCACTAGACCACCAAACGCTTATCAACTTAGTGTGTTATAAGAGTATAACAAGTATGCATCGTCAACCAAAAAACACAAAAAATGCGTTATTTTCCGAAAACATAATCTAATCAAAAATTCCTGTTGTACTATTCCGGTTCACACCATTATACATTACTTAGAATTTTTTCACATTTTTAGTTTAAACCATGTGGGCTACAGGGTGTGGGACAAACAATTTTTTGCACAATTTTGGCAAAAATCGCCTCAAAATAATTTATTTTGCAAAAATTAAATTTTGATCGTTAATCCACGTACTAAGGGCTTTCATTTGATACCCTACTCAGAATTTAAAAAAAAAATATTTTTTTTCGATGAGCACATATTTGTTTATATTTTTAGGGGGATATGTTTTTTAGATGTTTTAGTATTTTTCCTATGTGCGGGTCAAAAAGTTGTACAAGCATGCCAATTTTCAACTCTCTAGGTTTAGCCGTTTGGCTACAATTTTTACCGAACAGACAGACAGACAGACAGACAGACAGACAGACAGACAGACAGACAGACAGACAGACAGACAGACAGACAGACAGACAGACAGACAGACAGACAGACAGACAGACAGACAGACAGACAGACAGACAGACAGACAGACAGACAGACAGACAGACAGACAGACAGACAGACAGACAGACAGACAGACGACAAAATGACGGTATAAGGGTTTTTTGGTCATACCTACAAAACCCTAAAAATGGTTAGGGATAGAAATCTACGGTTCGAATTTATAAAATTCCCTAACATTGATTATCCTAAAAAAAATAAATGGATCTAATAAACCAATTATTAAGTTTTGTATGGGCAGTAATCCAAAACACTTGAAAATGGCAAAAATTCGAAAAAAGCGTATGGGATAGACCTTAATCCATATTTATAATAAAAAAAAATGTCGCCGATTTTATTGAAAATTGGTAAAAATATGTATTTTTGGTCATAAATCAATAAAATTTCGTCCATTTTGAAGTTTGGGCAAAATTTTTGGAATTGTAGGCAAAAAACTGACCCAAATTGGTTCTTACTCAAAAAATAGGAATGGATGAATTTTTTAAATAGATTTTCATAATCCTCACCCTAAAATTATCTAAAATATATATTTTGGCTCATGTCAGAATCAAAAAATTTTTGATCAAAACTTCAAAATTTTGGGGAAGTACTTTTTAGAAAATTATTATACTTATAAATTTTTTATCTTAGATCACAAATATATGGTCCCTTTTGATTTACGGTCTAAAATTTTGACATTTGCGGCAAAATAGGAAAATAAAAACCAGTTGTCCAAACCAAAAGTCCACAAAAAGGCTCAAAGCCGATGAAATGTGAACCTGCCCCCTTTTTTAAACTATCCTAATAAACTAATGCTTATTTCTTATCTACCATCTATATTAATAAAATTGAAGGCTATATCTGTTTTTTATTTTTTCAGCCATATATTTGGTTCCTACACGTTTCGGACGATTATGTTCAATAACCGCAAAAACATTTTTTGTCTGTCTGTCCGAGATTCACGCAAAAACGGCAAATCATATTTTCACGTTATTTAATTCGCATTACAACAACCTTACAAAAATGTACGGGTATTACAGTTAGTTAATTATACGAAGATCATTTTATAAATATTGCACACGATTTGTTTGTATTTTACATGTTTATTTTAAATTAGAGTATTTCTTTACAATCCTTCAATATAGAATCCATGCTGCTCAATAACAAAGTCCCAACGTTTGGGAAGCTTTACTATTCCATCCAAGACACCATTTCTGTAAATCTGGCGAATGGCACGGATAACGGCAGCTTTTAGTCAAATTCTGGTGGACTCATGTCTGGAATGAAAGGAGTATCAGGTAATACTTCCCAACTAAATTCAGGCAATTTTTCGGTTATGACATTCCCGATGTGAGGTCAATAGTTGTCATGGGGAAAGAATGGCCCAACCTCGAGCAACTGAGGTCGGGTTTTGCGCAATTTTTGCATAAAGTCACGATAATAAATCTCTGTGACACTTGTTATACATGGAATTATGTCTGCCATGATGATTATGTTGATGTTTTCGTCCTCTCTGGTTTGAATCATCATTTATGCTTACACGACCATCACGAAAACGATTAGCCCAACGAGTAGCAAAACGTATATTAAGGCGATGCACAACCCTATAGTTCCTTATAGTTTCTTATACAAACTTATAATCGGAAATAAAATTAATAACAATCTATATATCAAAATTCGCAGCGAATTTTTATCTATCTAATAGGATATTTTAAATTTGAGAAAAAACTGTCATGTAATTGTAATGAAGCAAATTGCATTATAGACGCCATCTTTTAAATTAATCGACGCATATTTGCGTACGATGCGGCAAATTGTAGCTTCATTCTACAAAATGGTTTTAACTATTATGTTCTATTATTAAAACTACTTATAGTTATTGTACTTGGTAGTATATATTTGCCGCCATCTTGAATCTGCCGTGGTTCTCAAAATAGGTGTAACGGGTAAAAATGATTTAGTTTTAAGATTTAAGTATAATATTTTTCGACGAGGGTTCTAAACTTTAAGTAATCAAGTCGAAAAAAAATGTTGACGTATTATTTGAACATTTCTACACAAAACTATATAAATATAAAAATTATTTGAAACCCATAAATAGATTTAAAAAATTACAGAACAATGTTGCTGATGTCAATTATTAAGTTATTGAGCGATAATATTTTTTCAATAAATATTTCTACAGTTAAAATATCTTATTAGATAGATAAAAATTCGTTGCAAAATTTGATGTATAAATTAATACTAATTTTATTTCAGATGTTAGTTTTGTATAAGAAATTGGTAACCTTTAGAGGTTATACGCAGCCTTAAATAAAATATTCTTTATATTTAGTAAGCAATAATTTATTGAAAATAATTTAAAAACTAAATAATTGAAACATTGTACATAAAATAAACATCGTGAGTGCCTAAATCCAAATGTTTACGAAGGAAGCAAAAAAAAAACACCTGCAGACTTTTGCCAAGTCCAGATTCTTGACTAAAATTTTGCATTGAACATGTAAAGTCCATAGTTATTTAAGATACAGACGTCAACAGTTTTCTAGTTACAATGTGATGAGACCACCATAATGTGATAAAACCACTTGATGGTTTATTGTTAACTTAAAAGTTGTAAAACACGATATATCATAATTCATCATATTTTCTCAATGTACGTCTAATTGAAAATTATCCAACATTAAATTTATTAAAACTTTTCGCACAGCAGCTTTCCCGTACGATTAGGGAGTATGCTCATTTTACACAAGAAATAGTGTGTTTTTTTTTAAAATATATATAGTTATAAAATGTTTTTCTTTAATCGTCACTAGGCTTTTGGCAAGTTGAGATATGTTTTCACTAGCAACTTTCCAAATTGCTTGAAGAAAAAAGTTTTCAACCAATGCGTACTACCTGTTCTAACATACGGATCGGAAACTCTGACATTAACAGCTAAGTCAGCTGAAAAATTAAGAGTTGCCCAAAGTTCGATGGAGAGATCAATACTAGGAATTAGTCTAGCTGATCGGAAAACAAATCAGTAGATTCGAGAACAAACATAAGTATGTGACGTCATCGAAAGAATTGCTCGTCTTAAATGGAACTGGGCTGAACATGTGGCTAGACTTCAAGATAACAGATAGACAAAGAAGATCCTAGATTGAGATACCAACAGAAGCAGAGGAAGATCCCCAACTAGGTGGACGGATGACGTAAAGAGAGTTGCGGGGAACTGGAAATTAGTAGCACAAGATCGTTGGGGTGCCCTACGTTCAGCAGTGGACAAGAAAGGCAGATTAATGATGATGATAATGATGATGATGATATATTTATTGTCATGCATGTCTGTCCGGTTGTCATGTGTATTGTATATTTTGTTTGTTCTTTCTTGAATACGTCTCTAAATAAGTTTTAAGGGAAAGTTGTTGCTTAAGAACGCGGTAACCTTTTTAATGTTTTCTTTTCTAAAACTGACGTCAGATAGTTTTAGAGCTCTGTCGATAGTATTATCTAAGATGTTTATTTTCTGGTTCTTAGGGTGGTTCGAATAATTATTGAGATGGGTGCCAACTATGGGTTGGTTTTTGGTACCAGTTTGTTATTATTTTTCCGTTTTCATTGTTTTTTATTAGTCATATCTAAGAAATGTATACAATTGTCATGTTCGGTCTCGAGTGTGAATTGTAGTCGTGGGTGGAAGGTGTTGACGGAATTTGTCAATTCGTCTATTTTATCTCTTTTCTAGGTCAGTACTAAGTCATAAACGAAAGATTATAAACAGAATTTAAAAGATTAAGATAGTATTTAATGAGGCATGAATTAAGAATTTACTAATTGAAATGTTGGAAATTAATACTCAGCTAATCAGTTGTGACCTGGCTGCCTTTCAGTCAAGTACTGTGCAAAGATGAAGCACACTGAATAGCAAATATGGTTTAAATAAATAATTTGATAGTGTATTGGTTTTCGTTGTTAATAAACCGATTGTGTAAAAGTGAATGTTGTTTTGCTATTCCAATACTCACCTACATTATTCCATAGAAGAGAAAATGATGAATTAACAAAGGATTGGAACCCGGTAGGTCTAGCAATATAATCTAATCATTTGTAGTTATGTAAGTTTAACTGAAACTACCCGTAAAACGTGATATTTCTACATTCTTATCATTACGAGATATCGTATCCTTGGAATTTGTATCAATTTAATCTTTTTAAAGGACGTTTACACTAAATTTACGCAATATGTAATTAACAAAATTTAACCATAGCTCTAAATTCTTAAAAAGAAGTGGTGATAAATTTTGGGTTAATTCAAACACTATTAGCTGTCAAAATTGTCGAATTGGGATATTTGATGAGGTTGAGAAACGAATGGTTATTATTTTGTAGAAGATTTTGTTAGTAGTGTGTAGGCAGCGTCAACGTGAGTGCGTCAGCCTCCAATGTGGGGGCATTCGTGGGACCGCTCTGTGCTAGAATCGAGTCCAAATTCCGCAGGAAAAATTAATATTTGTGCACCTGCACAATTTGGCCCTGTTTACATACTGGCGTTTTTATGGGGTAACAAATGAGCATCCTTTTCTTTCTCTCATTGGATTTTTCATTAAATATCCGGTAAAGGTAACTTTTAGCTGCTTATAATACGCATAATGTCCTGCGCAGGACCAGGGACAGAGATTCACCTTAAAAACACTATCTTAGGTCAGTGGCGGATTAAGCCTTCGCCGGGCCCAAGATATTTTTGATTTACGGGCCCTCAACCTAGAGGCGTTCAAAGGGGAAAGGGGAAGGGTTCGTTGGGCCCTTGAAAATTATGGGCCCAAGACAAAATCTTTTGTTTTGTGTGTGTGGTTATTGTTGATAAACTTTTATTTTTTTTTTTTTTGTATATACCTCCTAAAAATAAATTGTATTTTAAAGTGAATTGAAATATGGAAACAGTGCAAACAGAGCAAAAGTGGAAACTCGGGGCATTGTATAAGCAGCTAAAAGTTACTTTTACCAAATATTCTTGGACCATTTTTATGAGTGTAAATATTATACGTGCTGGCTTCTAATGTTGCCTTAATTTGTATTCAAATTTAATACACTCTATGTTGTGAGATATGAATAATCTTAATAGACTATTCTTAACGTTTAAAAAAGCGTTCACAACTATGAAAATTAATGTGTAGTGAATGTTGTGACAACTATGTGTTTTCAAACTAACTACGAAGGCGTATTGGATAAAGTCACGAGGACAAGGTATCATTTTCAATCGATTCCAAAAAGTCAAGGCACCTTTGCATATCGAATAGAATTACCATTCAATATTGTCTTTCTCAAAATAACTTCCTTGAGAAGCCACACAGCGCTGGAGATAGTTCTTCCAATCCTCATAGCATTGCTGGAACTCGGATACTGGAATAGCTTTCAGTTGGTCGGTTACGGACGTTTGAATGTTATCGAGTGTCCTAAAACGACGTTCTTTGGCGTGAGTCTTGGGAAGAGGAAAAAGTCACAAGGACAAGGTAACATTTTCAATCGATTCCAAAAATCAATCTCCTGATATCCTTTTGGTCCTGTGAAAAGTTTTTGGAACCATTTTTGCTCAGGTTTTTCTCATCCCCAATTCTTTAAGCAAAATCTGATGAACGGTAGTGTGTGTCAAATTCAACAATTCCCCAATCATTCTGACTGTCAACCGACGATCTGAACGCACAAGATCCCGGATACTGTCGAAATTTTCATCAATTTTTGAAGATGAAGGCCTTTCACTGCGTGATTCATCTTCAATCAACTCTCTTCCTTCTGAAAATGCCTTAAACCACCAAAAAACCTGGTTCCTTGACAAAACACTGTCTCCGTAGGTCTGCTGAAGTTTTGCAAAAGTTTCCGTTGCACTGTGCCTAAGTCTGAAGCAAAACCTGTAGCATACCGTTACTCTAAATGAATGTCAATCATTTTTATAACGCACTAGAAAAAACTGTTTCACGAAAAAAAAAATCGCTACGGACAACAAAATTACTCTAGCGAGTTCAAACTCGTACTGAAGGCGTATCACATGTTCACATGCTGCCCCTCCAAGTTCCGCGTCCCAAATATTGCCAGTCCGGTTATTTAATTTACACACCTCGTATTAAGTATGGATCGTGCAAACTTTTGTCCACAATCTATAGCGCTCTAACTACACGATCAACGAACTGAGCATTAAATTTAGAGCTGTGAACGGTCACTTAAGGTACTATAAGGCAAACTGGTTAGAAACAATCTACAGTGAAAAACTCACTAGGCGTTGTGCATTAATTTGTAGCTCTGAATGCGGTTTATCGAACAAGCGGTTTAAATTTAAAAACTACGCAAATTATAACAACTAACTACACTGTCATTAATCATATTATAAAGTCATTTTAAACTTAACGTAAACTTTCTTTAAGAACTAAAGCCTGGTTTATAATAGATATGTTATGGAACATAAGCATAAAAATTACACTACTCTCTTTGTTCTGTTTATTACAAACAGATGTTTTGAAGGGTCAAATCTATTGTTTAATGCATATGCAGTTATGCTATGGGCTTATTATAAACCAGGCTTAACAATCTTCCACTCTTTTTCCTATCGACTACACAGTTCAGCATCAAGAGCCACGTAACATCAGCATAAGTACAACTGTAATTAATGTTTTCGGCAAAGATTATCATTTAGATAATTCATAAGTGTATTCTAAATTGTATACCATTTCAGGTTAATTTTATGCTCACTGTGCACCATTTGTGACAAAAACTAAATTATAATTAAATATTTTGAAATTACAAAATAAAAGAAAATTGAGAAAATAAATAAATATAAAATTAGTAACAACTATACCGTACGCTCCAGATAAAATTATGCAACTTGTTAACGCTCCACGTACTCGAGTATTAAATGGTTTTACACGTTCCTGCACATGTAAAATAATTTGTGTCCATTTTAATGACAAACTCAAATCGCCTGCGATAGCCTGTACACTCTCTTGCAAATGCCGTACACTCTTAGTTATTTATGGAAAGCGTCTGTGTTTAAAGCCCGATAGTGTCTTACGAATACATTTTCCCATCTATCTACTTCTCTTTTATCTACACATAACCAAAATTCCTTATAGATTTTAAATTCGTTCAGGGATTACTCTATGAAAAGCAGCCGCAAAATAACTGAATACATACATATAAACTAATACATAATCTAATTTGGCTGGATGTGAAATGGTCAGATGGCACCAACAGACATATGGAACTTAAAGCTGCGTTTAGACGATGTCATATCAGACATGCAACTAGGCGTACCGATAGACGTGCCGATAAAATTTGGCACCTGAGGAAAACCAAATTTGAAACTACCAGACCACTAGACGACAAAAAAGGAAAAACTCATTTATCATTAATTTTGATGCCCCTTCTAATTCGATACTTGAGGTGCTTATTTCGCACCTCTTCTATCGACACGGTCCTGCGTATTACGAACCACGCATACCTCAAAAGATTGCGCCCAATTAGATACAGCTATATTGCAATTCAGTACGATATTTAGATTCCCCGCCATAGGTCTGAAGTCTACATATAATCAATTAAGGGCCGCTTTTACAAACCTCGGATACGTAGCGGTATAACTTTCTAAGGTATAAGTTTATTCCAATGTTTATTCCAACGTTCGCTTTTACAATGCATTTTTTATTCTTGGATAGTTATCCATGGTTTTATTGTAAATAAAATAAAGTTGGTATTGTTTGACACATAAACTGACATACTAGAAATGTCATATTTTAAATTGACATTACTATTAACAATGAATAGATTGAGATGGGGGGCTTATGTGAGTGAGGCCAAAAGTCAACCTGATCGGTACTGCCCAAAGAAGAAGAAGAAGAATTACTATTAACAACATATTTGAGCATGTTTGTGAAAATATTGGGAGATGTACAAAACTTTTTAATAATCCCGTTACTGACTCAATCTCCATTCAAAGTGATCTGGATCAAATATCTGCCTGGTGTGATAACTGGTTGCTATCCCTTAATTCCTCAAAATGCAATATTCTGCATTTGGGTAAGAATAATCCAAGAATAATTTATATGTTGAATGGATGTTTGCTTAACAGCGTCAGTGTACAAAATGATCTTGGTGTTCTGGTGTCCAAAGACTTAAAGTGGTCGTTACAGACGGTAGCAGTTTGCAAGAAAGCTAATTCCTTAATTTATATTATACGAAAAGCATTTAAAAACATAAGTCCGTCCTTGCTATTGAAACTATATAAAACTTATGTGCGACCCCTGCTAGAACATGCAATAACTGTTTGGAACCCATATTTTAAAAAGGACATTGATTTGTTAGAAAAAGTGCAACGTAAAGTGACAAAAATCCCTTATTCGCTCAAAAGTTTAAGTTATGGTGAAAGACTTAGTAAATTATCTCTTTGTACTTTATCGCTAAGACGTTCTCGTGGTGACTTGATTGAAACATATAAAATTTTGCACAATCACTATTCTTGTAGTCTTACTGATATGTTTATGTTCAGTCAGGTCACTAACTTGAGAGGCCATAACTTTAAACTTAAGAAAAGTAAATATAAGAAAAACTGCAGGGAACATTTCTTTTCCAATAGGATCGTCCCATTGTGGAACTCTCTACCAGCTACTTCTGTAAATGTAATAAGTGTTAATTCGTTTAAAAACAAAATTGATGTGTCATTGTGTTAATCGTCTGTATTTTAGTTTTGTACTATTTTTTCATATATTGTTTGTTTATATATTCTGTAATATATTTATTCTGGGCTTCATCGGCCTTTGCCGCCTGCCCATTGTTGTACTTAATAATAATAAATAATAATAATGTTGAAATGTTCGACTCCGATAATTATTTTATTGTGCTATATCTTCCGCGTTAGTGTCAGCCTGTCCTGTGCAAATATTCATAAAACCGCCCTCTAATAGAATCGAGCCCAAATACCGTCCATGTGTAAATTTTCATAAGATCTCCCTCTACTAGTAGAATTCATATTATTCATATATTATTCAATCATTCATATTTCAACCAATATTATGTACAGTTGTGGACTGCCAATATTGTAACAAGTTCTTTCACTGAGGAAAATTTCACTGATTAATAACAGGAGTATTTTTTTTTTCCAGTGTATAACAACATTAAGAACCAGGTCGCATTTTGATAAATATATAAATAAATAACAACCGGTTCTTTCGATTTGGTTCCAGCCTAATACTGCATATATACATATACAAAAACTGGCATTATGTGTACATAGTGTGGAGGGATGATAGTGGCCAGTTACATTCGAAGCGCTCAAAGTACTAGGAGCATATTCCAACGGTAATCGGTTGCTACTGTTCATTGCTACGCTTTTAAAAAATAAATCAAAACTGCTGAACAAATACATGGATAACGAGGGATTACGTACTATTATTATTTCGTATGGCAATGTCTAGGTTTTAGAGATTTGAAGGTCGCGACTAGCGTCCTCTGGCAACACCTAACGATTATTTTTTACAGTAGCTGAGACCACCGTGCCCTGTGAAACATGCACCATATTTCCGAAAAAAAGAATCCGAGCCTATGGTTGCAACAGCAAAGTTTTTTTTTTTTTTAATCTCATTGCCCATACTAAGTCAATCTCATAATTCCACACTTTCAAAGCAAGTGAGCTAACCTATGCTGCTGCAACCACAATGATATAACTGTAATAAAAATTCAAATAAAACGTTATAATGTGACATTTATCATATGTCAATTTAATTTGTTTACCGTTGCTGGGTAATAAATACTTATTCGCCAATCAGGGCAAGGGAATAACTTATACTGCCCTTTATCTGAAATTTCGTTGGCCAGATAAGATATTCTGGTATTTATTCCGATGTTTATCCTATCCGAGCTTTATCCGAGCATTGTAAAAGCGATTTTTTGACTTTATACCGGGAATAGTGTTATCCGAGCTTTATCCAACGATTGTATAAGCGGCCCTAAGTGATCATACGAGAGCTGTTTGATAAGCCAATGACCTCAAAATGATTTTTCTTCTTACCAAATTGCGACATTTATCTTAACGTAGTCTCATTTTAGCTCGGTATATTTTGCCCAACAATATTCCAACTTCTTGAAGCCTTCCAACAAGTAATATTTGTTGAACTCTGCAAAACAGGTGTGTTTTTCAGCGATGATCTTCTCGTTCGATGTGAATCTTTTTCCAGCGACTCATTCTTCGTGTTAGTGAGCGATAAATAACGCAATGGCGCAAATATAGAGAATAGGGTGAATGAGGGAGCTATTTGTAGCGCAAATTTTCCATTTCAATCACCAATTTTAAGTGAACAGCTTAAAGCCTGGAACAGAATGCACAGCGCGCTACGGCGTCAGCGCGGCGTCATTTGCGACAGCGTTGCGTAGCGCCGTTGAGAATTTTCGCCTGCACACAATGCAATCATTTTTAACGCCGTCAAGTGTCACTTGACAACCTATATCTGTGTTTATACGTGCGCTTTCTTTTATTAAAAGTATAATGGATGATGAAGACTTGTGTGTGATGTTATTTATGTTGTATGCAAGTTATTTATACATACAAACACTTTACCATTCAGTAAAAACTGAGGTTAGGTGTTCAGCGTCAACGTTCAATGGCGTCAAAAGTTGGAAGTTGACGAACATTCAGTATCACGGGCGTTCGAACGCCGGAGGACGTTGTTCATTCTGTGCACTTGCGTACGACAGCTTGGTTTTAACTTTCTTCTGACAGATATCGCCGTACGTACGCCGTTAACGCGTCGTAGAACTCGGTGCATTCTGTTTCCCACTTTACTTACGAACAAGAACTCGCAACTGGAATGTGGCTCGGTGGACTCACATCGGAAAAAGATGGGCTTAGTATGATGTGCACGGCGCATATGCAGCACAATAGACTCACTAGATAAGCATAAATAAAAGCTGGACTAATTAGAGTTTTGTAACATAAAATTTTGTTTTATGTGTGATATATAATATATTTTGTTCAATAAAGAGAATATTTCACAAATTTTAGCCATTGCCAATATGCTTACTTGGTTGTACTAATAAAAGTTAATATATAGTATATATCGTATCTTTACGTACATACGAATAGACAAATCTGGAAAGTATCTTATTATGCGGAATTTTGGAAAATAGTTAACATTTGATTAAATAGTTTCAGTTTCATAAATTTGATTACCTCATAGCATCCTTATCCGGCGTTATATATTTTCTTCGAATTTTGCACAGTATGTCTACATGCTGCTTAACTTTGTCAATGTAATGTAGCATAATCTGTGTAGTCGAGTATATTGTTGTAAATTGTCATCACGCAGTTGATGCAAACTGTAAACTGATTACCGAACTGTTCCACAACTGTATGATTCTGTATTTCAAATATCCATTTTCAGAAATTTAGATGTAGAGCTGGGTCGGATAATAAACGGAAGGAAATTGAACAGAACTGTTTTGTAGTAATTTGGAAAAGTTGGTGACGCTACGTTGATTTTCAATTGTAATGTCATATTACTTGAAAAAGCAAACAATCTACAATGTTGTACTTTTTTTCTAAATGTAAAATTCAGGTTTTGATAAAACTTATGATAGATCATATCTTACCTAGGTACTTTTGGCACTAGTATTAGGCAATTTTAATAGAACTGTTTCAAGTTATTAAACACGTCAGCTAGATGCTACATTTTTCTGAGTATTTATAGTTACACAGAAAACCCTTATTAAAAGATAAATCAGAATTATTTCACCGATAAACACAGTGCCGCAGCTCGAACCGGATGAAAATAATGCAGGCCATAAATACTTCATTAAGATTTCTGTTTGGATCTTGCGGGTACGATTTTATACGTTTTGAAGATTTCTTTACCATCCCCTCAGGTGTAAATGATTGTACTTCATAAAGATATCAAAAACGCCATTCACGATTTATTAAGTTTTTATTAGCTGTGCGTATATACCCTGCAAAGACGTAGAAGGGTTCCGCGAGAATACGAGTGTCTAGATAAATAAAATTATTCATCTGTCCTTACTCTGTCCGTATGAAGAGTTTGTAATTACAGCATCCTTGGAATTAGGTATGGCGGGGACGGCGAGTTATATGGCCCGTATGGCCAAATGGTGCGTCCGCACCGGCTAGATGTTCGGTCGCCCAACTCGAAGGATCAGTGCCATGTTGGATGATCGCCGGGCACAGAGCGAATGGACTGGATGGATGAAAGGATCGGTGCTGGTGGTTGATCTTCGTGCGCCGCAGCAACTACTAGGATGTTCCGATGATGTTGATGTCTGGCAATAATTATCACGTGGAGACGTGACGGCTGTTCAGCGCTTCTAAAAAGATAAGGATTAGATGTTGCAGGGAGATTTATAGCTAATACTTATCTTTATTGCGGCTGCAGGGAAGAGCAAAGAACAGCTGAGGTGCTTGGACCTTTTTAAAAGATGCATACCGAAGACCGGTTCATTCAGAAGGTGTTGTGACCTTTTATTAGATAAATAAAAACACAGTCCGCTGCAACATGGTGGAGATAAGCCACAAGATGGCCGTGTAAGTTGTCCAAACAGGTATTGTATCCAGATTTTGTGAGGTCTGCAGCATATGCTACTTTGTTGCTAGATTACTCCGGCATTGAACGTGGTTGATAGGTTTCATAGTTGCCAGATCGAAGATAAAGGATACTACCAGAAGCACCGTTAAAATTTCCCCCACTAGACGTCAAGTTGGCTTGCCATGGCACTGGATAAGCATTACTTTTTTTATTTAAAGTATCTATATATTTGAGAATATTTTGAATACATTTCAAGGACTACATAGATTTTTCATTGATTAATTAAAAATCTTTTTATAAATAGAAAACAAAAATAATGCAGTGTTGACAGCAATTACTTTGTGTAATTGTAAAATAAATTAAGATTTCATTTTTATTATTTTTTGATAGCAAAATTTAATTAACCTTTGATGTAATGAAAGGGTAAATCTAACTGCTGATTGCCCTTTTCAGACATGGAGTCCAATGTGAAAATCACAGAAAATTTTTGCTAATTGGTGCACAATGTACAAATGACATTCAAATTTAACTGAAAATTTGTTCATAAAAAATTATTCACAACAACAAAAATTGCACATGGTAAAGTCTAAGTAATTGCATTTAACATCTAAGTATCGCATAGGACTGAGAAGTTCTGTTTTTTTTTTTTTACTTCCAGAAATATATGACAGCTACGGGATTCTTGATTAGTCTATTATCCGTGTGTAGACAGGAACACATTATTAGGATTTCATAGGTGTGACTAAGGGTACGGTTACACTGTATCCGTGCGAGCGGTAACTAGCGTTTACCCTGAATGTTCTTGTCCTGATCCAAGGGTAGCTGGTTTCAATACATACGTGCGAATTGCATACGGGCTCATTCAATGTAAACTATTTTATTTAAAATATCTCAGTTATTATTAACTAAGCATCAAAAACATATAAAACAACATTATTTATAGCAAAAAAACAAATTATTTTTGTTATTTTTTTGCATTTTTAGATGAATATGTGGAGAGTTACGGTGAAACACACTAAAACTAAGATCTTGAAATATCTCCTTTATTGTTAATAGCAAAAATGAGTATGACAAAAATTGTTTAGAATAAAAAAACAAATATTCTTGCCCGAAGTACTTTTTCATCTGGATGAATAATAATTTTTACATGAATCTCGGAAAAAATAGACAGAAATGGATTTTTTTGTTGATTTTGTCGGAAAGAAATAAACCTATTTGTTTCTGTAGAACTCCAAAGAAAAGAAGAAAACAAAATAAATAAATAAACAGATAACTAACGAAATAAATAATCCCCATTGTTATGCAGCAGCATATTAACAATTCTATTCTGCTTATAACTTTGGGAAATAAAGTCTTTGAATCAAAACTCATATTTTTGGACTGCTGGACGGACGTATCAAAAAAAAATATGTTTGTGCGTAGACGCAAGTTACCGCACGCATGTATGCATGTACTATAACCATGCTCATTTAACTTCGTGCGTTTGTTTTGTTGTCAGTTCTCATACGTTCAAAAAATCGCACGTTTCCGCATCCAATGTAACTGCACACTAAGTAGTCTTTATAATGTCACTCAATGGATCTTAAGTCAAGGGCAAGCCTTTGCCTTCTTTAGGATAGGTCAACATTCTGTTTTGCACGATCGTCTAGCAGTTCCTTATTCCGAGGATTTTGATATCTTGTTACACTGCGTTGTTTATTTCGCTATTCCAATTTTGCGCATTTAACTTGGCTGAACTTGCAGTATGCGCCGCGCAATTCTAGTCTCGTTTATCTTCTTAGTAATGTCCAAACCATCGGAGGCGGTTAATAATTATGTATTATACTATGAAATGTTATTACATTAAGGCCCGGTCTTTCCACCTTCAGATAAAGTTCCAGGTAACTATCTGACAGATAAGGTTATTTGTAACTTCATCTGTTGAATAAATGTCAATACCAGTCAGTTAATCCAATACGTCAGTCTCATTATCCGTTAGATAACTATCCGATAGATACATTTGTATAGAAAGAAGGGATGACATTTGCTCAGCAGATGAAGTTACAAATAAACTTATCTGTCAGATAGTTACCTGGAACTTTATCTGAAGGTGGAAAGACCGGGCCTAAGGGATTCATACAAATCCAAGTTTTACCACCTCCTCTAAATATGATTTTCCTGGATGGTTGCAAGTTATTTCAACAAATATACAAAATAGCGTCGTTGCAAAAATAAATATTTGTTTCAATTTAGTTGGGTACCAAAAAAAAAAAAAAAAATTAAAACGTAGATTAAGAAACGAAATAAAGTTTTTTAAATTTTAACACAATTTTTGCCGAAAATGTGTTAAGAAATCTTTTCCCATACCCTATAACCCAGGGATTTTAAACTAAAAATCTGAAATAATAATGATTAGTGCATATTAATTTGAATTGGAATAATGCAACAAAATATTTGATCTGCTAAGTTATCGAATTTTACGTGCTTACAATATTTATCTTACTACTGGAGAATTGACTGCAGTAGCCATAGTTGGGTTTAGATGCGGGCGCATCTCAAATACAAGGTGTGTAAATTAAGTAACCGGACTGATTAAAAAAGTATATATATTCGAATAGAATTACAATTCAATATTGTATCCCTCAAAATAACTTTCTTGGGAAGCTGCCTAGAGCTGGAGCCGGGTCTTCTAATCCTCGTAGCAGTGCTGGAACTCGGATACTGGAGTAGTTTTCAGTCGGTTACGGACGTTTGAATTGAGTGTCCCAATATGACACCCTTGAGGTGATTTTTCAAATATGGGAAGAGGAAAAAGTCACAAGGACTCAAGTTAGGCGAATAAAGAGGCTGAGGAGCCACAGGAATGTTTTTACTGGCCAAAAACTTGTTAATTGATATTTTTATCATCTCCAATTCATTAGTCAAAATCTGATGAACGGTAGTGTAAGTCAAATTCAACTCTTCCTCGATCATTCTGACTGTCAACCGACGATCTGAACGCACAAAATCCCGGATTTTGTCGAAATTTTCATCGGATCTTGAAAATGAAGGCCTTCTGCTGCGTGATTCATCTTCAACCAACTCTCTTCCTTCTGAAAATGTCTTAAACCACCAAAGGAACAAGGAACCAGGTTAACCAAAAAACCTGGTTCCTTGACAAAACACTGTCTCCATAGGCCTGCTGAAGTTTTGCAAAAGTTTCCGTTGCCCAAGTCTGAAGCAAAACCTGATAGCATACCGTTGCTCGAATGAATGGCACTCATTTTTAGAACGCACTAGAAAAAACTGTTTCACGAAAAAATCGCTACGGACATCAAAATTACTCTAGCGAGTTCAAACTCGTACTGAAGGCGTATCACATGCTCACCTGCCGCCCCTCTAAGTCCCGCGTTCCAAATATTGCCAGATCAAACGCTATGTTGTCAGTCCGGTTACTTAATTTACACTCCTCGTATGTCTCTAAACGCATGTGATTTATTCTTTTGAATCATATCGTTATTTATGATTTTTAATATGTAGCCCAAATTTTTTATCACTTACTAAATATCTACGAATGCGTGAAAATTCACCTTTCTCTCAATTTTTTTAACTTTTTATTTTACTGGAAGTTGTAAAAGTTTAAATCCAATTTACTTTTAAATTTTTTGGTAAAGTGTTTCAGTTTATTGTAAATTTTCGAAAATACCAATATTAAAATATGTTCCTAATATATTATTGACAGCTTGTCAAATGTTTTATAAGTTAACTCATTAAACCTTGTTGTTGATCTGTGGCATAATTTTTATGGATTTTTGTGGTAACTTAATATATAAATGACAAAAAGAAATAAATAACTTAACCTACAAATTAACGGTGAACCAACCAAATATTTACATTATTTCAATGTTGGTATAGCTACTAAAAGTAGGTACCTACTGCGCGTATAATAAGTAAAATAATTTATTTCAGTTTCAATATATTTAACAATAATAGTTGTTTTTGTTATGTATTAATAGTTTTGTATTTATGGCATAAAATATTCATTTTTAATAAAACCGTTTATTTTTAAGGATTTATATTTTATTTACGAAAAAAAAAAAAGAAAACATATCTATATATATAAAAGGCAGTGTCCTGATTGACTGACTCATTCATTCATCACCGCCCAGCCCGAACCCCGGAGCCTAGAAACTTGAAATTTGGAGAGTATATTCCCTACGTCATGAAGGGAATATACTCTCCAAATTATTCCCTTCATGACGTAAGCACTCACTAAGAAGGTATTTTTCGAAATTCCACTCCTCAGGGATGAAAAGGGGTGAAATGTGATTTCACGAATTCCTTATAGACCGGGAGCTCATGACATTTTTGGTCTCCGATTTCATACAGCATGCCTTTTGGAGGAGAGAATATTTACCCTGTGACAACAAAAAAGGGATGGTACTAAACCCCTGCATGCTTTCCGGTCATAGGGAAAATTGCATTTCCACTTGCACAAATTTTTGTTTTTTCTCTGATTTAATATTGCTTGCCCTTTTGTCAAAAGAAAGTTATAACAAATTTAAAGTCTTTTAATTATAGGCATGCTGTATGAAAACGCGGAAAATCATATTTTTTTATTACAAGATCACATGACCGTTTGAGCCCTTAGGGACCCTCCGAATCGCATGCATATATTTAAAAGATTTTAAATTCACACACGATTACAATATACGTGCCTTTTTTAAAACACCTTTTTCAAAATCTTTTCAAGTAAGAGTATTTTGACAGTTTTTTTAAGTTTCATCCCTAAAGGGGTAAATTGGTATTTTTTATTCGATATAAAATCCAATGGATATTAAGATATGAATTTCGGAGCTTACATTCCCTCCATGACGTAAGAGACCAATGAGAAGAGATTTTTCTAAATTCCATTTTTAAGTGGTGAAATGAGGTTAAATTTGATTTAGGGATGCCTCAATATCTCTTAGGCTCAATGAGATATCGACTTGGTTTTTGCTTACAAATGATACCCATACAAATGTTTAAAACAGAAATTCACGTGTTTGCCCTAATCAACTTCCAAATGGGTGAATATGCATTCTGGGTGAATTATAAAAACCTTCGCATTTCCTGAGTTATAACACTTCCTTTTGGTACAGAGGTTTCTATTTAGAAAACGTTTGACAGTTTTTTTAAATTTCATCCCTTACGGGGTATACTGGCATTTTTTATTCGATAGAGCGTCCCTTGACAAAGAGATATGAAATTCGGGAGAAACCCTTCGTATCTCCTGTGCTCCATGAGACCATCAATATACCGTAGCGAAGCACGGGTTTTCAGCTAGTACAGATATAAAAGGAAACATTACGTATCAAATTCTGGGTGGCCAATAACCCAGAAACGACCCTGCGTAGATCCCATAGTTTTTCGAATTCCGAATCGAGTATTATAATAAAATTTTGCATTTTATTTTAGTTGCATTTCTCTTTTAGTTTCACCTCCCTTTTTCTTTTAGTTGCACCCTTTCTACTAAATTTCTGATTGGCGCCTCTCGAGTGGTCACGACTAATATGCCAATAAAAAGCTTTTATTCTGTTTATTAGAAACACAGTTCATTGTTTCAGTTCCATAAAAATATAAAGTTCCAACGAATAATGTACATATTCCCCAGGGAGAAATTCATAAATTATTATTCATATAATAACTAAAACTTTTAAACGCTTTATAAACCGTTACGTTGTTTACATAAGAGCATATAAACGTTAACGTCTAAATATCTCTTAAGTTATTGTGCATTTATCCAAGTTTTAAATTAATTATACTTTCCCTAAAAACACTCTGCAAATATAAAGGTTTACGTCCTTTGCGTGAGTCGTCACAAAAGCTTATTTCTTTAGCCGTTGTGGAAGGAAATATTTTAAAGACGTAGCGATTTAGAATAAGAGGGATTTATAAATAAAATATGAGAAATAAGAGGTGAAAATGAGGTAATAAAATATTGTGTGAAATGTGGAAAACAATTCTTGGAATTAAATTTCTGAAATTTCTGAAAGATTGAAATATTATACAAAACATATAAACTAACATGTATTATCATATATAAAATAAATTGTATTGTATTATCACTTAAAATATTGTATTTATATCATTATCAAATTGTACCGGACACTAGTAGCCTATGCAGCTGAAGTGCCCTTAAATATTTAAATTAAAAATAAAAAAAAACTGTCAATAATAAGGGTGATATTTTAAGTTTTGTAAGTAATAATAACAAGACTTAGAATTGGACACACCAGACACACACACGAACACTTCATGGCAAGACTAGATAACAAACTATGTGATGGTCAATCAAATAGTTTGAGGACAACTCACTGTTAACCACGTACTAACTGACTGTCAACTCTACACCAACCTACGTATAAAGTATAACCTACAAGACGTTAAAGACATCTTAAGACTAGTCTCAACACGAACTAATAAACGTACTTAAATTCTTACAGCAGTCAATATCCGTAATCTAAGTTACAAACAGAGCCGTAGCAATGTTTTTGGCGCCCTTGGCAAATAAAGTAAACTGATAAAATTTACCTACTCAAATCCAAGTGATGAGCAAAAAAAGGTCCTCACCTCCTAAATACAAGTGATGAGCATAAGTTATTCAACTGCCACTGCTTTTAATGACCAATGACACGGACCAAATGACCAAATGCACAATGGCGCCCATCATCAAGCCACGCGCCCGCTACGGCAAATGCCCCGATACCAACCCGTTGCTACGGCTCTGGTTACAAAACATTAATTATGTACCAATATATTAAATATGTACCAGTAATGTAACCACATTAGTTTCAGACACTAATAGTCAAGTAGCTGATGTGAACATTTTCTTAAAAATCGTATCAAATAGCATCTCGTCTAGGTTCTTTTCGAACGCTTTTATGGAGAGCCGATACTCGGGATGTTCTACGTAAATTGGGACGGCTGATCACTTTAGTAATCACTGTATCGTCCGCATCCTCCGACAAGAGTTGATGTCAAAACAAAGGACTACCTTACAGAGCCGTAGCAATGTTTTTGGCGCCATTGGCAAATAAATTAAATTAACATAAAATAGCGCACTTCTAATAGACAGGCGAAAATACAAGTAATGACCAGGTCTTCATTTCCAAAATACAAGTGATGATGTAAAAAAAACAAAGGTTCTCACTTCCGAAATAGAAGTGATAACCTAAAAAAAAATCCTCACTTTTAAACTACAAGTGACCAGTGACCAATCATAAAGAATAACACACGATGGCGCCCCACATCAGACCTCGCGCCCCACATCGGATCTCGCGCCCCTGGCACTAGCCTCGACGCCAGGGCGTTGCTACGGCTCTGCTAACCTAAATACAGCCAGTGGACTATGTTTGAAAATTCATAATTTAGCCAACGCATCAATTACTCAAAATTCTAAACTAAAAACAAACAATCTATTTAACCAAGTCACAGATAATAATTTTCATCAATTGATTGGTTAATAAATTTTAATACTTTACGTAACTCAGATATTATGCCGACTAACAACTTTATACACAATTCTTCTATTACATCCTAATTTATCCTTAAAAAATTTAGCAAACATCGCGCGACAAAAAAAAACAACAAATTAATCCTGTTATCCTAATTATCAACCCCCGTGGAAAACGAAAAACGAATATACCCGATGTTGTCTATCACTATCGTGCACGTTCGTCCCTTATCGGTACTCGCTGTTTCATTGAGATCTCCAACCAGTCGTGTTTTGGACGCCTTTTTCAACAGTGACGTTTTGAAACGACGTTCTCTTACCGTCGCGACGGCTCTTCGGCCGAAAACATCTGTTAGATTCACATACTATTTATGCCGGTTATAGATAAACAGTTTTTAATTTTGGTGATCGCTGATTATTAAGGTAGGATTTTAATAATTTTATCGTGTTCTTTGTGTGTGTTTGGAATTGATTTTTGAAGCACTTTGGTTGATTTATAAATAGTTTGGGAGTTGGATATTGCCATATGCCTCAGTGATAACGTATGCTAACAGTCATTTGGAAAAATATCGCAGATTTAAATGCATTATATAGTACAATATTACAAGTATTTTTCCAGACCGTTGCCGAAAAGTAAATTCGTCGCAAAGCTAATTATTGCCTTTTATCACTTGTCAATGCGCGATCTGTTTGCAGTTGTCATATACACTGGCGGACAAAACTTAAGAAACTAGAACTATGCTATAACTTAATAAAAAATAAAATAACAGCAATACAGGACATTAGGGCCATTTGCTTATATCATAATGTACTTAAACCTGAAGCCTTTCTACCTTGCGGTGTAAGGCTATATTCAAGTTACTTATTTTCTGGCGTCGTTCTCCATACTTCTTTCCATCGTGTTCTGTCCGTTGTTTATTTTCTTATCTCCTCCCACTTTACGCCTCACTTTGTTGCAGCTTCTTTTATTTCTTGGTGCCAGGTTTTTCTCGGTTTTCCTGGTCTAACTTTCTTCATTATTCTGTGTATATGTCCCAGCCATCTTAGCTGTTTTTCTTCTATTATAGATTATTAATGTCTCATTGTCCGTATTCACCTGATTTATCCCCTGACGACTTTTTTTGTTCCCCAATGTCAAAGAAAAAATACGTCGACAGCGATTTTCATCGCCTCATGAAGCTGTTGAAGCCTTCGAAAACAAAGTTTTTAAGATACCAACTTCAGAGTGGAAAAACTGTTTCGAGAATTGGTTTGAACGCATGCAAAAGTGTCTAAACTTAAAAGCGGATATTTTGTAAAAGCAATAAAACAGTTTGTTAATTGCTTTGCAAAAATTTTTTTTGTTTCTTAGTTTTTTTTTTAAACATAAAAGGTAGCCCTCATAGCACATAGCTCCGAATTATTCATCCCAATGCACGATATTAGACAAATAAATATTTAATTAAGCGGATAAATTCAATCAGAACAAGTAAATACATTATTGAGTGTCACCAGAAAAACAACTGCTGTTGTGCTTTGTTTTTGCAATTATTGCTTGCTTTGTTGAACCTCACCTTTAAGAAAGGTTGTGAAAAGGTGAGCGAGAGCAAGAGCGTAGGCATAGATCAAGCGTGTTATATTACGTTGACAATTTTATGATACGTATTTATAATTTACCGTAATTATTATCACCTCCATATATGTCAACATAAACACTTTGAAAAAATAACGCAAAAATATGAAAAGTAATAAAAATATATTAATTTGTATCAAAAAGTATCTAAAATAAAATTGTTTAGTTATTACTTGTATAGCAACTTTTATTAAATAGTAGTAATATTTTTTGAAATATTTCCGTTGCGAAATATTAAACTATTCATTCCGGTGGACAGATCTGTATCAAAAATTAATCAAATTAAGATATTCGTATCCGAAGTTTAAATATGAAATTTCTTTAAAATCCGTTCAACCAAATTTAAACATAAATAATAAAAAAACAGTTGATTCGTGTTACAAAAAGTTCATAATTCGTATTTATTTGTAAAAATCACAAAAATTCAAATTTGGTACGATTGCGATATCTTCCTCTTTATATGTAACATTCAGTGAAAAGATAATACATGTACTTTCTAGAATGAAGTTTGCCAAAAAATAAATTTCAGACAAAAACACAATAAGTTCTATTCCCTCAAGAGTATCATACTATCCATGAGCACCCTATCATCATCTAAAGAAAGTATATAAAAAAAAATGATGTGAAGTGTGAATTTTCACACATTTCAGGGTTTTGCAGGTATTTAGTAAGTGAATGATGATTATTTGGGATGCCAAAACAAAAATTTTGTCAAAATATTTTTTTATGAATTTTAATTCGAATGCGTAATGCCATTATTTAAGTTTCTAGATATGATCTGTATTTTTTTTTTTTATGTAGCAAGGTTCATTAAGATTTTGAAAATTGCGCCTATGGCTTCCATTGGTTGCTTAAATCATAAGCTCCGCCCCTCTGATTTCCTATATATTCAAATATATAATTAAATTATAATTTCAACACTTCCCACTGGTTATTAAATTTACGTTTTTAAAAATTAAATGCAACATTTACCAAAATATAACTAGAATTTTGACAAAATAATTTAAACAAAATAAAAATGTAAAAAAAAACAAAAAAAAATTGACAGGATTCGAACTGTAGTTTGCAAATTACGAAGCGAGGACACTACGGATTACGCTACGGGCGCTTACTTGTTAAATGTGTTACATAGCGAATTAAATATTTAATATATTTTAGTTACAAACACAAAAAATGCGTTATTTTCCAAAAACATAATCTGATCAAAAATTCCTGTTATACTATTCCGGTTCACATCAATGTACATTACTTAGAATTTTTTCAGATTTTTAGTTTAAACTATCTGGGCTACAGGGTTTGAGACAAAATTTTGTTTGCACAATTTTGGCAAAAATCAGGTCAAAATAATTTTATTTGCAAAAATTTAATTTTGATCTTTAATCCACATACTAAGGGCTTTCATTTGATACCCTACTCAGAATTTTTTTTTTTTTTTTCGATGAGCACTTCTGTTTATATTTTTAGGGGTATATGTTTTTTTAGATATTTTAGTATTTTTCCTATGTGCGGGTCAGAGAATTGTATAAGCATGCCAAATTTCAACTTTCTAGGTTTAACCGTTTGGCTACAATTTTTACCGAACAGACTGACAGACAGACAGAGAGACAGACAGACAGACGACAAAATGACGGTATAAGGGTTTTTTGGTCATACCTACAGAACTCTAAAAACGATAAATTGATAACCTTAAAATAAATTTAACAAAAATATTTAAAAATGTATATATTTCTTATTGACCTCAGATGATATAGCGGACTCTTGAGGGTCCGTGAACCATAGATTGGGAACCACAGTCCTAGTGTATTTCTTACCAAACTGCTAGGAGGGGGGCTAATTTTTGTTTGTTTGAAAACATTTTCTTGTCTTTAATTTTTCAATTTTCAATATTTCACATATTTATAACCAAATTTAAATTCAGACATTAAGATCACCAGTCTAGTACTATAATATTATTTGTCTAGAACGCAGTCTTTAAGATACAGGCATGTTTTCGTTCATTGTCTTATCGATAGATTCATTTTATTAACATTTTTCTTTTGTATAAGGTAGAACCACGGTTTTCAGTATGTTTATATGCATAACAATCCATGATTCCATTTATCTGATGTAAGGGTCGCACACCATGAAAACATCCCCACACAAGTAAATTTCCTCCTCTGGGCTTTCTATAATAACATGCATAGAAACTTATACCTTTGAGATGTCTCACGTAATACATAACGTTCTAATCTATTATATTAGATTCTGATACCTGGTTGTCATTAAATAATATTGTGCTCTATTTTACAATGGTCCAATTAATATCTGCTTTAATAAATTACAATGGCGCAATTCTTAGCTGATAGCTAGGGTAACAAAAAATATGCTAATGTATATATATTTTTGTTTTCATGGGACTGACAAATATATAAATTAAACACAAATATATTTCAGGCTTAACTATTAATTTTGAGTACTATTTGTTAAAGCATATTTTTGTACATTTCACCGGAAAGTTTAAATTGCATATTAAAGCGTTTTTTTTAGAAAATATGCAATTTTTAGGCAGGTACGGAATAATATATTCCTGAGGGAGAGGTAGACGCAAAGGAAATTGAACACCCGTCAACCAGTTGGAAGACGTCGCCACATATGAATATATCAGTTAACCGAAGATGTAACAAGTATTGGTACAAAGGACAAATGGAAAGTTAACAATTAACAGATCCAAGATGGAGGACTTAGATGAGGGAGACCAAAAATAAATCTAAGAAACAGTATCCAATTAAAAAAAAGTGATGTGTATGATACTTGATCAAAAATTCATGGATTAGTGTCATAAAACTCATCAATAAGAAATAATTTAACATTTAAGTTATTACGTACGAATTACTGCTTTTCTGGGGATAATTATTTTGTCGGCATCATATTCACGTCTAGAATAACCTAAAGGTATTTTTTAGAATCACCATAGATAAACGGCGTCGTTTTAACGCACTTCAGTTTTGGGAACAAAAAAACCACACTAGGCTGTCAGATGAGTATGGTGGATGGAAAAATATGGACTTTATTTCTTGCCAAACACTGACGATCCATAAAGGTAAGCGTGAGTTGGTTTGTTGTCGAGATGCAACGTTCAGAATCTATTCTTCTAGTTATCAGATCGACTCTTCTTTACTGACACGTGTAATATTTTCAGAACCTCAAGATAAAAATGTTTATTTACCTTTGGTAACATATTCACGGTGAATTTAAGTATGACGGTCTGACCGATTTCTCATTATCCTTGATTGAATTTCCTGAAATCCTTCGAATTACTTAAAACAGGTAGCACGGCTCAGAAATTTTTCTTCGAAACAGTTTTCAAATGTTCAAGTGTTTCTGTAACCGTTCTTCCTAGTTTCAAACAATATATCACACAGCTCTTCGAATAAGTTCATCTTAAAAATCGCCGGGGAAAAGAAAAAATAAAACTACAAAAAACGTAATAATATTTGAACAAAAAATAAGCTTTATTTGATCTTATGTGAAGTATTTTATAAGTTGCTAGCTGATTTACCCGGCATCGTACGGGTGATTGTTTAGATATGATATTTTGTTTTCACTGTTTAGGCGCGTATACACTGGAGGGAGGGGGTCCAGAAGTTCTCCCCCCAGGAACAAGAACAATTGAGGCATCAAATAAAGGTGTATGGTGTTAGTACAGTCATCCATTTATTTATTTAAAAAAAATAATTATAATAAAGAAATATCTATAATATAATACCCCAACCTGTGTCCCTGGCTGTCTGGGTGCGTGGAAATCTAAAACAATTGAAGCGAGGTTCTTATTATATAGTAGTATTAATTTATGTATTGGACAGTAGTGTGCTGTGAATTTTAGTTTTCAGTGTGGACAATAAATTAGTAAAAATGACAGTTGTGTTTTTCATTAAAAAATCACTTCACAATTATTAATTTAGTTGTGAAATACACGGATCGGTTTTTTTACGAAACAAAACACAGAAAAACGTTATCCTTCCGTGATATTCGACATTTTTGATTAAAATTATTATTAGCAGAAATATAATTATTTTAAAAATTATTTGGTTTTGATGAAAGTAAGTAAGAAAAATGTGACTTTTTTTTCTTTATTATTATTTTTTCAATGATTTATTATTTTTTTATTTCTACGCAGTGCCGGCTGTGGGTTTTGCGGGGCGTTGGGAAAATAATGCATTTGGTGTGAAAAACTTACCCTAGCTACTAATAATAGTTAAAAATATCCCCCTTTAAGCGCGGGGCCTCGGGAAAAATCTCCGAAGTCCCGACCTCTGAGCCGGCCCTGTTTCTACGATTTCTAGGACAAGATTTACAATATCCCACTGCAAACTCTATACAGATGGCAGCACATAACGACTACACTAAAGAGGTATCAGTGGCTCTAAAACAATGGTTTCTGTTTATTTATCACATTAAAATATCATTTACCTTTTAGTTTAGGTTAGATTCACCTTAAAAGCACTATCTTAGATTATAGTTGATAACTGTTTATTTTTATTTTTTTATAAACCACCTAAAAATAAATTGTGTTTTAGAAGTTCTGCACAGTCCCACCTGTTTACAATCTCTGTATATTGAACAAATGACGTGTGTGTGACGCATGCGCAGTGTTCAGTGGTATATTGTAAATCTACCCACAAATGTGAACGCAATATATTAAAGCGGGCAAACAATTAAATTTTACTGTGCAATAGTTTCTCACGATTTATTTCAAACTGATTTGAGATATAGTGTAAGTACGCTTTATTCCGTGTGTGTATTTTATCATGTGTGCTTTTTTCCGTGTGCGTATTAACCCGTTTGCGTTTTTTCCGTGTGCGTATTTTTATATTATATAAGAAAATGGAAAATAAATTTTAATAAATATATTTTAAATTTAACGTCTCAAATCATTTTTAGTTTTAACATTATAAATATAATGCACTGAGTGAAAATGAATCGTTTTCCCATCTTAAAAAGTTAATGAATAAATAATTCGGAATAATACTCATTATTTGTCCAGTTTTTAATAATACGCGAAGAGTTGATTCAATTTGAATTGGATGAAGTTAGGCGTATGGATAGAGAAAGAAGTCTGAGGTGTCGAGCAAGTTCCACATTAAGGTAATGATTTGTTTGCCAACACAGTTGGCAATGGGTCCACTAGTCATCAAATAAGTCTTCTGGTTGTATTTTTTTAGCTATTTATTCGTGTCAATATAATTAAAAACAAAATTATCAAAAACATTATTTAACGTCATTTCTTCCACTGGATCTTCAAGAGTAACTGTACAAAAATTGATTCAGATCAGTCAGTGGGCTTATGCGTGTTGAGAAATTCTTTGTTACACCTACGAAACCGTAGAAAATTTGGCCTAGCTTGGTCAAAGGGTCTAAGAGTGTCTAAGATTATAATAATAATAATAATATAATAATAACTTTATTTACATTTTTTACAAATAGATGTGTTGTACATAAGTTATTAACAAATTTTAACAAATGTAAATAAGAAAATATATATTCTAATACCCACTATAAATTATTAGACATACCTTTTTGTTTTTACAACTTATAGACCGATTAATTTATTCATAACTCATTTTCATCATTCTGTCCAGCATCACTAAGCTGAAGCTTGTCGCAATGCCAGGACAAAATAATAAACAAATTAACATACACAAATAATAATAATAATAATAATAACTACAAATTATTATATAGTAAAACTACAAATACAATAGAAAATAAGGTAAATAATTTATTCATTGAAAATCTAGGAGGTTGATGATATTCTTAATATTCTTAACATAGGCATGGTAACTACCAGAAGAGATTTCTTCAAATTTCTTATACTGTGAAATAGTGTTATAAACTAGGGGAATATTATATATAAAGCTTGATTGCCCAACAGATTTTTTTGATTGCAGTGAATAGCTTACATTAGCGCTTTGTAATCTGGTTGAATATTCATGGCAAGGAAAATTTAATAGAAGTTGAAATTTATTTTTAAACATATATTTAGCAACAGAAAGAAAATAAAGTTGATTTAAATTATATACTTGAGCCTCGATAAATAATTTGTCACTAGGAAAACGGTAGTCTTTAGCATATATGATCTTTAAAATTAACTTTTGAACAATTTCTAGTTTTTTTAAATGTGATGGTGAAGCTTTTCCCCATACTAAGATACCATAACTTAATATTGATTGAATGAATCCAAAATAAAACATTTTCAAAGATTTTATGTCAAAAATATGACGAAGAGTTTTGAAGAGGTAAATAAAGGTTCGTACTTTACTTTGAAGTTTCAGCAAATGAACGTCCCACCGAAGATGTGTGTCAATGTATAATCCCAAATATTTTAAAGAATCAACTCTTGAGACTAAAGATTTACAGCTACAGTTTATCTTATTACAGAGTTTATCATGAATTAAGATTTGGTTCACATTGGGAAGACCACTAATGTATGAGGTGAAGGTGATAAATTTAGTTTTATTATTGTTAAGAGTTAATGCGTTATTATCAAACCAGTATTTTAGAACGGACAATTCATTTGATGTTTTAGCAATAACTTCATTCCATGTGGTTCCTGTAGTGTATAGAACTGTATCGTCAGCGAACGAGAGTAGTACTGATGTAGGACACATCTTTAGCATATCGTTAATGTAAGTAATAAATAGAAGAGGGCCTAATACTGTACCTTGCGGTACACCACATCTTACAGTTCTAGATAAACCAATTGAACCATTCACCTTCACTGCCTGAACTCTATCTGTTAAATAGCTTTTCAGAAGTTCCAAAGAAACCCCACGAATTCCATACATCTCCAATTTATCGAAAAGTATTTTGTGGTTAACTGTATCGAACGCTTTGGCAAGGTCGAGAAATACTGCAATTGAGGGCTTGGAATTATCCATGTTTTTATAAATTTTACTTAAAAGAAAGGCTAAGGCAGCCTCTGTTCCCTTACCTTCTTGAAAACCGAATTGATAGCTAGAAAAAATATTATTTTTAAGAAAGAATTTTGTTATTTGTTTTTTTATCAATTTTTCGAAAACTTTGGATATACAGGAAGTTATAGCAATAGGTCTGTAATTTTCTAATTTGTCTGAAGGACCACCCTTATGAAGAGGTGTAATGATGGTTTGTTTAAATAATTGAGGATAATGACCTACTTGTATACAGTTATTATAAATATTTGTTAAGGGGTTAATAATAGAGGGGGATATATTTTTTAAAATGTTACTAGAAATATTATCAATGCCAACAGTAGAACCCGGTTTTAAACTTGAAATTTCAATAGAAACATCACTTGGTAACACAGGGTTAAAGTAAAATGACATAGAATTTCTAGTGATATGGTGTACATATTCACTGTCGGTATTTGTGATATTGCTTGCAAGATCTTCAGCTACATTTACGAAATAATTATTTAGCGCATTAGCAATATCATTGCTATTAGTGATACTATTGCCGTTCAAATGAATATTGGAAATATGCGTGTTTTTTCTCTTTAGATTAACTACTTCTTTGGCTACCTTCCACATGTCCGTCGAAGATTTGGATGATAATAATTTATCTTTATAAAATTTATTTTTTGTATCACGAATTAGCGAATTTACTTGATTACGACATGTTTTATAGCGCTCGAAAGCATTGGTGTTTGATTTTTTTTTTAAATATACTTTATGAAATTTATCACGAATTGAAATAAAAGAGATAATTTCATTTGTAATCCAAGGTTTTTTTTTTACTTTTTGATTATTTTTAATGTTTCTAGTTATAGTAGCAGAAGATATATAGGACAACAGTTTATTAACGAATAGGTTAGATGACGTTTCAATATTGATATTTTGCAAAAAGTGCCATTCCGCATTTGACAGCAATGAATTTAATTTCACAAAATCTATAAGTTTAAACACTGAGTCATGCGGAGCAATAGTGCTATTCTTTCTAGTAGTACAATCTAAATGTATGTTTAACATAGTACTAAAGTGATCTGCGACTTGACTCTTGCACACAATAGGTAAAATATGATCTGCAAAAATGAAAGATTTAAGGAAGAAATGATCAATGCATGATTCAGAAAATGTATCAACTCTAGTAAGTTTATTAATGCATGGTTTAAACGAAAATTCACTCATGAGGTTTTTATATTGATCTGAAATAGTATCCGTATTCCTAATATTTATATTTATATCACCAGCTATGATTTCAAAATTATTATGCGTATAGTTAGTCAAATATAAACTAAGAGAAGCAAGAAAATCTACAGTTTTATATGTATGAGGTCTGTATAGTGAGGTTAGAGCTAAATTTATATTGTTAATTTTTAACTCGGTTCTCATAAATTTAAATCCATTTATGTCAACAACAATATTGTTATGAGAAATATTATTTTTGATATAAACAAGCACACCATCACATTTATTGATTTTACTATTGTTATGATAACTAATATAGCCATCCAAATTAAAGTAGTCTGCATTCTGGCATAACCAAGTTTCTGTTAATATTATAATATCAAAAATATCATCAAATATTGTCAAATATGCCTCTAAATCGACATAATGTTTAGAAACACTTCGAATATTTATTTGTATTATACTTAGATCTGAATAATTGTTATTTCTAAATTCTCTTATCATACTGTTACATATTTGTAAGTTTTCAGCATAAACATCCCTTATTTCTAGTACTCCCTCATCAAAACAGTCCATTGTATTGCAATACTATTACATTCAACTATACAATTATATATGTAGTTAAAGAGAAAGACAAAATATTATAAAAATATATAAATAAAAATAAAAAGCAATAAGAAATATATAAATATATAAATAGAATAGTTGTTAACAAAAAAAAATATATATATATATATATATATATATATATAATAATAATGATAATAATGCCAAAAAAAAAAAGAAAAGGTAAACAAATCAAATTACTATAAATATTAATGAGCAGCAGCATGATACGATATGACTAGATAAAAATATTTAAATACTAACCAACTTATCTTTTGTTATCTATTACTTAGAAAAAAAATAAATAATACAATACGTTATAAAGCAAACGTTAAATAAATATTACAATTAAGTAGGCAACTTGCGTGACAATCAACTAAAATACAAAATAATGTTATCTTTTGCAACAATCGGAAATACAGTAAATTGGAACGCAAGTCGATCACCCAAATAAAATTAATTGATAAGACAGGTGAGAAGTCATATATGATTCATCATAATCCTACTAAATAAAACAGAAAAAAACAAAATCAGTGCAGTTAAACGACCTTCCTCAACAACGGCCGTTGAACTCTAATAGACGAACTATTACAAGTTAGAAATGTCATTCACACGTGCAATACTATCACCAAATTTGCGATATATTGTACCATCACGAGACCAGACATTCCGTGGGCCGAATTTTTTTTATAGCGATATTTAAGATATTAAAATTTTCTTTACAGAGATCCTCGCGTATAACAATATTCGAGCCCTTTAAATGCCTTTTATTTCTGAACACTAAAGATCTTACATTATAGCTGGTAAATTTGACAATTATTGGCCTCGGTTTGTTACCCTCAGTTATTTTGCCAATACGATGAGACCGATCTACAGCACTTTTATTAATTTCAATGTTCAGATTGTTGTTAATCAACTCACACACAATGTCGTCTGTATTTTCTTTCTTCGCCTCCGGTACTCCAAATATTCTCAGACAATTTCGTCGAGAATACTGCTCCAGGACACGTACGCGGTGATTGACATCCTTCAGTGCTTCATCCTTCTCTCTCAGCTTCTTTTCCAACTCTTCAATCTTGGACTCCAACTCCGTTTGTTTTTCTTCATAACGCTTTATTATAATAGGCGCTAGTGACTTTGCTAATTCATTTAAGAAAGATGGAGTTTTCAAGGTTTCCTTTATAATTTTTTCCACCTCGAATACTTCATCAACACTAACACAGTTTTTATTAGATCTTGTCTGTTTCGCCATATTGACTGTATTTTTTAAATGATGAGTTAGTTACGTATAAATTTATGCGTTTACTAGCTGCTTACTCTTAACACGTCTACACAACACGACAGTACATATTAGAATGAAATTGGATTATTTGGATATACTTATGAAATCCTAGACTCTCCTATGCACCATTACTTCTGCAGGATCCTGAAAAGTAAGTATGCAAAATTTTGTCCAGAGCCAAGGCTTGTCTACGACTTTTTGATTTTACCTACGAACCCTAGACTCTTCCCTAGACTTCTGAAAACAAACTCAGCGGCAGTTACTGCCCAAATAACATAGCTGCGGCATATCAAGTCGAGCCTTTCTCTCCCCCCTTTCTCTCACACACCTTACCAGATATTGTACTCGCGAGGCCCCCGTTTTATTTTACTAAAGCTCGTATACTAAAAAATTAATTAGATATTAGTCTATATTGCATTTGTAACATCCAATTATAGGTAATGAATAAACGTTTGAAATTTTGTCTAATTTTTAAATCCCGAAGCTCCGTGCTTTGAAATTCTATAAATATATTCCAATCAGTTTTGCATGTGACTATTGACATATGTATATGCTGCAAATTATATTTAATACAACTAACAAAATTATTATTACAATGTAACTGAACTGTAATTGCTTCTAAAATTGTCAAAATTTATAAATTTTCAATATTAGTATACCTAATCGTATAAAATCGCTAAAATAAGCTCTGTAATAGTATCAATCGAAAGAAAAATTTTACTCGCTTTTTAGGAAACTTTAGCAATCGATTTTGATAGCTATTTGATATTTTCAGTTTTTTTATTTCGTTTACTACGAAACGTAAGAAAATTCATTATGAATTTGAATTTGGAGTGCGCTTTTTTTTGTGGTCGCGTGTATTACTGTTGAAGTTTTGTGCGAACCACTACAATGAGAAAGAGTTGAAATCAACAAGAGAACTATATTTGTAGCACTGTGGAGGTGTATGTACTAGGAAAAATGTTTAAAACAAGACGACAATACATAAGAATAAGAGTCTTCAGAATCCTGCGGCTATTCAAGATCACCGATTTCCTTTTAAGATTCCAACCTACTTTGCAAAGGATCTCTACATACATCCTTTGGTCATGTTTCCATGTTACTTCGCTAATATAATCTGTGCTCTCTTGTATCCAGAGAAACAGTATTAAAATGAGTGTGATGTCCGCAAAACTAGTGCAGTGGGAATAATCCGCTGGTTAGCTTCAGAAAAACCATCACAAAGCAAACTTATGCTGATTGGGCAAAAGGATCTGCGTAAGAAAAATACTGCCTTTACCAAAATTCCGGTCGAGTGAATTGTGAGGCACATTCCAATAAATTCAAACAAAGACGGTGAATGTATCAGCAAGAACATGCATATTGCTACCAATGATGGGTATTTGGTATTTTTCAATATAAATGAAACTTACCTTTAAATTAAGTAATGCGCACACAGCGGGATTCTAATCCGGAGGTTGGCCAAGCAGATAACATAATCGGATTAAAGAAGTTTTACAATTTTTCTTTAAGAATATTTCCAGTTCGAAAGGTGTATATACTGGTTTAATTAAATCCTTTGAATCGGATTTGAAGCGAATAAATAAAATTGCAGTTTGTCTGTGTGAACATCGTTTTTGCATTTGCAGACGTTAAAGGTCAGCTGCGCAGTTCTTCTATTATAAATTACAAGGCAAGTATGTGAGTTCGTGGAACAATACTACTAAAGAAATATTTTATATTTTTGATGAAGAGTTCTAAAGTACTATTATCTTATGATTTTCTCATCTTAGTTTATCATTACTTTTAACTGGAAATTTTATGTTAACATATAAATATGTAGTGTGTATGTAATTCTATAAATGAATAGTACAGACTACGTCTTTTAATTCCGTCGAATGCTCTCCTGCCGTTTCCAAACCCTATTAATTTGTTAATAACCTGCAAAGGGAACTAATCTCCTTATTTTATTGTCCATAATTGTCAGCGGTTAGTTTCACTTATTTTGAAAAATAGTGTTTCACTATTAAACACAAATAAGATAGAAACCGAATGTAGATAATTACAATGATATTGGCACTTTAGCTGATGTCGATAAAACTAGTGGTATATATAGTAGGAAGTCTTTTATTTTATATCTGTGTCTAATCTGTTCGACTTAAAACCTTGCCGTTGTAAAGCTTACTTTTTAGCAAGTTTACTCCATATACTTCCACAAAAAATTCTATTTCCAGCTTGAGGTAAACAGTTGTCATAACTTCAAGTTATTTGTTAGTTTATATACCTCTTTTATATCGCCTACCCCTGCAGCCTTTTTTCATTTCAGTAACCTTTAGTCTAACCTAGTAATTGGCAGGTGCAGGGAAGGCAACGGGGCAATGCCCTCCCAATTATTTACTTTTGAAAAATAAAGAAAATCTTTAATAAAAAATAATAATAGTAACATGTATAGTAAAGGAGAATTTACTTGATTGAATTTATCGATATAAATTTGATAATAGATTTAGGTAACTAAAGGTTCATCATTTTATTACTAGCATGTGATGAAATTATTAACATCAACTTAGAACACCTGAAATAAAACGATGCTATTTCGGTTATTATAAATTGATGGAATACAAAATACCACGCATAAGTTATTAACATTAATTAATTTAATATTAAATTGAATATGTGACGGATCCAGTTCAAATTTCAAGACTGCTGTTTAAAAATTACGTTAATTCTATTAGTGCATAAATCGCATTGCAATTATTTTCACAATTATAATACAACATGTACCTTTTGTTATATACATAATAATAACGATCATTTTATACAAATATACCAAATAATATTATGTAACTTCATATAATCACAGGGATATGATTACGCAATATCAGGTTTATCAAATAAATAGCAGGATCAGCAGATTAAAAAAAAAAAAAAAATCAAATAAACAAATAGTAATAGTAAATAAATAAGCAAATAAATATATTTTCTTCATTTTGAAGGTTGTCAATCATTATAGTTAGTATCACTTTTTACAAGCAAGCTTGCAGTAAATCTCTGGAAGAGCAGCCGAACTATCTCAACCGTTTTGTTACGATCGGTGAATTTGTTGCTCAGGATTGTTTTTTCCTGACTAATAAGTTGTTTCAGCTCCTGTTCTTTTTTCTCCTCATGGAATAGATACTTCAATTTTCGGTTCTTGGTAGTGTAACGAAGAGTTCTATTTATATTTTCGTATGGTACATTTGAACTACTTAGATATTAAATTACAAAGAAAATATGCTAACTGATACATTAAATATTTATGTCTAAATTTATAAGCCATTGGATCGCTTCATTGGTCAGTTGTACTATAGATTGGAGACCACCCGGGAAAGCACGTTCTTCTACGATGTGTTTTATCGTCTGTAGATGCGCGCCACAGTCGCAGGCGGGAGAGTTGGCTAGGCCTCATTTATAGAGCATGTAATTGCATCTACCGTGGCCGGTGACTAATCTATTTAATCTCACCCAAGCCGTGCAGGGTAGCAAGTAACCAATTGGCTGAACATTGGGATCTGAGATTAAAATTTTGTTGGGATGAGAGAAATTGTCCCATTCTTTAGACCATTCATCTTTAGCTATAAGGAGTTATAAAGATGGGATCATTTCAAATAGGATTTCGGGATTTAAGCCTGTGATTTGGAGTATTTAGTAGGTCTTCGTGTATTGGTAGTCTGTGGTTGCTTCTAAATTTTTGCCAGGTTGTGACGGCAACTTTGTTTCTCCGAATAGGAGAAGGGCATATGCCTGACAGTACAGGTAACCACTCTGAGGGTGTGGAACGTGTGGAACCAGTGATCGTTCGCATTGCTGTATTCAGCTGGATGTCAATATTGTTTGTGTGAGCACTATTCTTCCAGACTGGGGAGCAGTACTCTGTTGTGGAGTAGAGCAGGGCACTGCAGATGTTTTGAGGGTGAGTTCTAGAGTATGCCATTGATTTTCCACGATCATGATATTTTCGCAAAGGGCCATGTTTCTACCTCTATAGAGATGAATGGATAATATATAGCATCTCGCTACTCCCATGCGTAACTGTAAGCGGAGATTTCGATAGTCAAAGATATTTTTTTCTAGAGTATTCCTGTTGTTTCTTCCAGAGCAAGATGAAGTATCCTTTTTCTTGAAGCCTTTCCGTCTTATCAGTCATTGTCCGGAATGACGATTATTGCTATAACCGTATTGATATCTACGAAATCCAATAAAATCTCTCGCAACACTAAGGTACGCATATTTAAAACCAATGTATAATCATTTCCGATGTATGGCAGCGAAACTTGGGAAGTCACTAAGGAAATTACCCATACACTTTTTACCCAAGTTTTTATTAACAGATGTCTGGGCAGAATTTTCGCATTCATAGCCAGTTCATATTCCCAATACTCATCTTTGGGAATCGACAGCACAAAAACCTATCCACTTGGAAATCCAGGCAAGAAAGTGGAACTGGATTGGGCATACTCTCCGGAAGGTAGTAAACGACAACAGAATGGCACTAGAGTAGAATCTCAGAGAAGCCGTCTTAAAGGTCGCCCTCTATCTACATGGAGGAGAACAATATACAAAGCACTTGAAGTCCACAGAACTACCTAGCGCCAGGTAAAGAGGGTTGCTCTTCACAGAACCCGATGGCGCGAGTTTGTAAAAGCCGTATGCTCCAGCGAGGAGATCTAGGACACAATATATATTGATATCTACTAGTATATATATGAATATTGTATTGTTAAAAAAATCAACATCTTAAAAATAAATTCGAAGAAAGGAAGAATACAACAAATATCTTGTAGTTTTTGTTGGAGTTTTATAGGTATGACCACTAAAACACCCTTATAATATATGTTTGTCCGTCTGTCCGTCCGTCCAACCATTCATCGGTTTGCATGTCTGTCTTTATGTACGATAGATTTTGTTTGCCAAACGTCTAAACAATATCTCAACATAGACAGTTGATATTTGGCATGCTTGTACAACTTGACCAATGTATTGGAGTATTTAGGAGTATATGCCCTTGTGAATGTATGTTTAAGTTTAATTTCTGTTAGGATGGAAACTTTCGTGCGTTCAGCAGTCCACGTTATTCTAACTATCCTACTCCAGCACCATGTGTCGACTGCGTTCACAATACGGTGATCCGCTGTTTTATTTGTCTGCAGTTCAACTGCATAATAAAATTCAGAGAGATCTTAGTATCCCTTATCTTGGCGATTTTCCATATTTTAAACCATTGAGATATTGTTGCCTTACCCAGCCGAATTCTTTGTCTGATTTCCGCTTCGCAGTTTCTATGATTATTGATGATGGATCCAGAATATATACTTATTAACCATTTCATATATGCCCACTTTCCAGACTTTTGTATTCCCTATAGGTATAATGTAGTAGAAGTGGTAAAATGTAACCTTGCCTTACGCCTTTCCTAATTTTACACGCAGAGGAATTCACATTGTCTATTGTACAATGGCTAAGATAGTACAGTTTCCTTACTAGCTGGACCAGATGTTGTGAGATGTTCATGTTTATTAGATCCTGATAAGATTCCAACCTACTTTGCAACGGATCTCTACATACATCCTTTGGTCATGTTTCCATGTTACTTCGCTAATATGATCTGTGCTCTCTTGTATCCAGAGAAACAGTATTAAAATGGGTGTGATGTCTGCAAAACTAGTGCAGTGGGAACAATCCGCTGGTTAGCTTTAGAAAAACCATCACAAAGCAAACTTATGCTGATTGGGCAATGATGGGTATTTGGTATTTTTCAATATAAATGAAACTTACCTTAAAATAAAGTAATGCGCACACAGCGAGATTCTAATCCGGAGGTTGGCCAAGCAGATAACATAATCGGATTAAAGAAGTTTTACAATTTTTCTTTACGAATATTTCCAGTTCGAAAGGTGTATATACTGGTTTAATTAAATCCTTTGAAGCGGATTTGAAGCGAATAAATAAAATTGCAGTTTGTCTGTGTGAACATCGTTTTTGCATTTGCAGACGTTAAAGGTCAGCTGCGTAGTTTTTCTATTATAAATTACAAGGCAAGTATGTGAGTTCGTGGAACAATACTTCTAAAGAAATATTTTATATTTTTGATGAAAAGTTCTAAAGTACTATTATCTTATGATTTTCTCATCTTACTTTATCATTACTTTTAACTGGAAATTTTATGTTAACATATAAATATGTAGTGTGTATGTAATTCTATAAATAAATAATACAGACTACGTCTTCTAATTCCGTCGAATGCTTTCCTGCCGTTTCCAAACCCTATTAATTTGTTAATAACCTGCAAAGGGAACTAATCTCCTTATTTTATTGTCCATAATTGTCAGCGGTTAGTTTCACTTATTTTGAAAAATAGTGTTTCACTATTAAACACAAATAAGATAGAAACCGAATGTAGATAATTACAATGATATTGGCACTTTAGTTGATGTCTATAAAACTAGTGGTATATATAGTAGGAAGTCTTTTATTTTATATCTGTGTCTAATCTGTTCGACTTAAAACCTTGCCGTTGTAAAGCTTACTTTTTAGCAAGTTTACTCCATATACTTCCACAAAAAATTCTATTTCCAGCTTGAGGTAAACAGTTGTCATAACTTGAGGTTATTTGTTAGTTTATATACCTCTTTTATATCGCCTACCCCTGCAGCCTGGGAACTAATCTCCTTATTTTAATGTCCATAATTGTCAGCGGTTAGTTTCACTTATTTTGAAAAATAGTGTATCAGTATTAAAACAAATAAGATAAAATAGATTGAGGTTATTTGTTAGTTTATATACCACATTTATATCGCCTACCTCTGCAGCCTTTTTTCATTTCAGTAACTTTTAGTCTACCCCAGTAATTGGAACTTATATCAGCTCTACTTAAGACCAGTGGCGGCTGGTGCAGGGAGGGCAACGGGGCAATGCCCTTCCAATTATTTACTTTTGAAAAATAAGAAAATCTTTAATAAAAAATAATAATATTAACATGTATAGTAAAGGAGAATTTACTTGACAGATTGATCGATTGATCGATTGAGAACCAATAAAGAAATATATATCTATATCACACAGTTTTATGTAGGATGTCAAGAACGTATTTCTGCTTCTTACTGTAACGCACGTTCATGTACACGTTCATGATAATTTTTGTCTTTTTTTGTTATATTATAATATGGTAACTTCAACGTAAGTCCCTTTGTATACACGCGGGCTGCATGCGCTCTGGGTGGTCGCTAATGGTCTTTCCTTCTCTATGAGTGAAAAAAATTGTATCTCTTTCTCTATTTTTAGCTTTGTCTGTGAACAAATGATATGGTTCTATTCAAAAATGGAAATTTTATTGCTATAGTTCTCTCCCATTGAACCATATATTTGAATTACTGTACCTATTTTCTTCATTTTATCCATTTTAAATTAGTATTTAGGTATATTGAAATGTTTATAACTTAATTCACATCGCTCCGCGTTTAGCTTCCTAAAACAATTGTTTTTAGAATTGACATACGCCAGGCAGGGTAAAAGAGTGAAATCTTTGAACGAGTGTTGATGCGGGGTAGAAGCGGGGGTGAAGGACGCGCAATAGTAGCAGCCATTGCAAGTGGGTCAAAACGTATTTTGTCCATAGTTTAAATTATCAGTCGGAGTGCTTTATTTTGACATTTGTTTGTAGTTCTGTGTTATTAGAAGATTATGTATGTTCGATGTTTTAATAATTACATTATTAAAATAGTGTTTTATGAGTATATTTGATAATAATTCACTCGCTTCATTTTCTTTAGTTTATGTGATTGGGTTGTACGTAAGTGGCGAAATTTGGAAAAAATAAATAATAATAAATTAATAAATAAATTTTAAAAATGAATGAGAATGAAAATAGCGTGATTTCAATTTAAGAACTGGTTTCCAAAAATGATTGAACCTATGATATAAAAATCAGACTTAAAACTTTAGGACCACTAAAACCGGAATTCATTTTAACGAATTCTGAAGAAAAAAAAAAAAAAAAAAAAATTAAAGTTATTTCTTTATTTTATTTATAAAGGAAATTACATTCAAAAACCTTTTTGATAAGCTTTTGCCCTAAAAATCTTTTTGCCCCACCAGAAAATAATGTCACAAGCCTACACTGCTTAAGACACAACGGTAGACTGCTATAACGCAATAAGACGGAGCACAATTGTCATAATATCATTATTTTGTTTTAAGCTGTAAATATTGGCATTTTCATACATAACATATATTCTTAGACTACCGAAGCTCTCATAACCGGATATTCTTTGCGACACATTATTAAACGATCGACACTTTATAAATATGATTTAAATTTTATGCTTGTTCGATTTAGTTATTCCAGTTATTGTTAAATATAGTAGCATCGAATAATAACAATAAAAAATGCCTGATCCTTGATCCTATACGGCCCTTTAATTCAAACAAATTTATTAACATTTATTTGTCATTACCTAGAGCATGTTTAAAAATAAGTATATTTGGGCAATTTAATTAGAATCATCATCATCATCAAGTATTGTCCATTATCGGGTGATGTTGCACTGATTCTAAAAAGAGCGTAGGATTTCAATAAAACTTTTCTGTCTAACTCGTCTATATGACCTTGACTTCAAATCGGTAATGTTTTTTTGTCTTGGTTTTGGAAGCTTCATTTATTTAATTTTGACATTATTGATCTACGTCAGGTGTTCTTGGGTCGTCCCATTTTCCTATTACATTGTGCATTTAATGCTAGTGGACGGCAGCAAACCTCACTAGTTCTTCGAAAAACGTGTTATAATCAACCAAAATTTCTCTTCAAAATTATTTCTATTTGACAATATACTCCTGCTCTTTATGTTACAAAATTGTCGAAAACTATTTTTTATTTCAGGTGTTCTAAGTTGCTGTTAATAATTTCATCACAATTTTATCGATATAAATTTGATAATAGATTTTATTTATTTTATTTATTTTTATTTATACTTATTTGGCCACACCAACAGAACACATAGGTTCCAATAATAGGGTGGCACTATTATTACAAAAATCTTAACAATAAAACATTGAATTTAACTAACACAAGATGATATATGTACTTATAAACATGATTCGTTTATACATAGCTATAATATGCGAAACTATATAGTTATAAAGATTAGATGGATGAGAGATTAAAGACAACGTAGAACAGATTTTTTAAAAGCTGTAATATTTGTATTGAAAATATCAGGAAAATTTGAGTTAGAGTGATAAAGGTTGAATAAAGTGGATAATCGTGAAACGGGTGAGTTAGTGGCATAGTTTGTATTTTGGTGAGAAACTAAAAGGAAATCATTATTTCTTATATTATATGAAGGTATCCTGAGGGAAAAGAAATCGAGCAATAAAGGACTATCAATTACGTTGTTAAATATTTTGTAAACTATTGTTAAATCATTTAAGATTCGACGGTTTTCCATTGATGGTAGATTTAAATTGAAATTGGGGAATTTGTAGTTCATGTATTTTACAAATTTTTTTTGTACTCTTTCCAATCTGTTGATATACGTAAAGTACTGCGGGGACCAGCATACACTGCCAAACTCCATTTGACTGCGCACTAGTGTTTTAAATAAAGTCAGTATGGTTAGTGGATTGTAGAAGTTGTAACTTGTGCGGATTACAAAGCCCAACATTTTTAAAGATTTTTTTACTATATTATTTATGTGGACGTCAAACAATAATTTATTATCTAGGGTTATTCCCAGATCTCTTACATGGGTAACAGTTTGTATTGTTGAATCACCGAGTTTAAAATTGTAATTTATTAAATTTCTGTTTCTAGAGAACTTTATGTGATAACATTTATTAATATTTAAAAATAATTTATTACGCGTGCAATATTCATAAAAACGATTTAAGTCTGATTGTAATAATAAACATCTATCTAAAGTAAAAGTTGGGAATTTTTTTTTTTAAGTCATCAGCATAAAGCAAGAATTTAGCGGACACAAAGCACTCTGAGATATCATTAATAAAAATATTAAACAGTAAAGTTGATAGGTGTGAGCCTTGAGGTACACCGGAAGTTATTTGAACCCAGTCTGAGCAGAAACCTCCCAGAGCAATCGATTGGTACCTATCAGTCAAATATGAAATGAACCAATTAAGTAGGTTACCCCGAATTCCAAGTTTGTGGAGCTTGCATATAAGTATAGAATGATCTATTTTATCAAAACATTTCGAGAAATCGGTGTAAATTGCATCGGTTTGTTCTCTACTACTCATAGTTTTTAAAATTAACTCAGTAAATGATATTAAATTTGTGTCTACCGACCTTCCTGGCACAAATCCATGCTGTTCTGAAATGATATAAGGTTTAAAAAATGAATATAGATGTTTGTATATGATTTTTTCAAATACTTTTTCAAAGATATTTAGCTTAGAGATAGGACGATAATTCTCAACAATGTTCTTTTCGCCAGTTTTGAAGACAGGTACAACTAAAGCTTTTTTCCATTCAGAAGGACATTTCCCTTCAGATAAAGATTTATTAAAAATTACGGTTAACGGTGCACTTAAGGAGTCAGCACAGTTTTTTATGAATATGCTGGGTATGCTATCTGGCCCTGCCCCTTTACTTATATCTAGATTTGATATTATGTCATATACAATATGTTCATCAATCACCAAATTTGCAAAACAGCTGTTATTGTTATCCTCAGAAGCAGAGATAGCTATAAAATCATTATTAGATGTAGTAGATTTATCCGTGTAAACAGATTTAAAGTAGTTAGAGAACAGGTTGCATATATCCAGTCCGGTACTGGCTATTTCATCTTTGTATTTAATAATGTTAGGAATATCTGAAGATTTTTTAGTAGAATTTACGAAAGACCAAAATTTTTTTGAATTTTTAGGAATTTCTGCTTCAATGTTTCTTAAGTAATTCTGATAACAGTGTTTAATTTGTGATTTAACTCTTTTTCTTAAAATCGAGAATTGTACATAAAACATGTTAGAATGATAGGTTTTATATTTTTTATGAACTTTGTCTTTCTCTTTTATCATTTTAATTAATTCAAGTGAATACCAATGGGGGTACTGCCTTTTTTTAATTGATTTGAATGGAACATGCTTAGAAATGATATTGTTCAAAATAATATATAACCTGTCTACAGATTTCTCAGTTGACAAATTTTTAAACTCAGTTGACCAGTCGACAAGATTTAGAATATTATTTATATTGTTATAGTCAGCTGTTTTGTAAAAATAAATAATTCGTGGTGACGCCTTCAGTAGTTTAACTACTGATAATGTAATATTAATTTCAATAGCTGGATGGTGCGAGTCTAGTTTAGTGAGGGGATTATCGCACTCACTTACTTTCACCTGTTCTAAGTTGGAAAGTACTAAGTCCAATACTCTATTGTTTTTATTTTTAACAGAATTAAATTGGTGTAATGAACAATATGCGATACAGTCAACAAGATCAGTAGACCACTTATGATATATATTTCCAGGGGTTAAATAGTTAAAATTGTTATTTATTGACCAATTTAATAGGGGTAAATTAAAGTCATCACAAATTATAAATTTTTCTTTAGGTTTGCAATCAATTGCATTATGTAAACTATCAATAAAGTCTGTGAGTTTTTCGTGGTTTTCAGGGGGTAAGTATACACAGCACATATTTAAATTGTAGGGCAGGCCATCACTGTGTTTTAACATCAGTGTGATCCACACACATTCGTTGGTAGTTGACCACTTGGTATTGACAATAAACGGTAGGTGTTCGCGAATAGCTATTAAGGCACCGCCACCTTCACTGTTTTTTGAATTTTTTTGAGATCGATCACATCTTACAACTGAAAAATTGTTTGGGAAAATTTCTTCATCACTGATTGAGGAGTTCAAGTTAGTTTCGGTAAAACATATGACGTCATAGTCGCAACTTAGAGAGTTTAATCTCACATTTAGAATTTTGGAGCGCAACCATCTAACATTTTGATAGTAAACTGAAATATCCATAATTAAGGGATGATAAAATTATATATTTTTATTTTTATTGCGAAGGAAATTTATAGCAATTTAGTGACATCACTTTCCGAAGATATCTTATGGATACTTGAGTTTTCATCCTTTCTGGCGAAAATGGCACAATTTCTTGTCCATATAAATTTGTAACCGCGTTCACGAAGTTCATTGCGAGCCTTATTAAAGATTAAACTATTTTTCTTTGTTAGATGGTCGTTCACATATATTTTTTCTTGAGGGCCTTCGATGTTTAGTTCAGTAGTAGATAAATTTCGAAATTTTTTAACTGATCCAATAAAGTTGTCTTTAGTAAATCTAGACACAAACCTAATAACTATGTTGCGAGGTTTCTGACTATTCTTATTGAAATGGGGTATACGGTGAGCTGCATCAAGATCGCATTGATTAATATCAACTCCTACTACATTACCAATACGAGTCGCCACTGAAAGTATATTTTCACCGGTTTTTTCGGGTAAATTACTTATTACCACATTATTCAGTCGAGAATATTGTTGCAGATCTTCAACGGTGTTGGTTAATTCGGAAACTTGAGATTTTAACATATTGTTCTCGTTTTTTAACACTTCAACTATTTTCATTTTTTCTCCCATTGTTGTTAGTTTTAGTTCAAAATCCGTGATTTTATTCGAGCAAAAGTTGATTGAATCCATTAAAGAGTCAAATTTAAGGTTAAATTCTTGCAAGATTTCTTTTTTAAAAGACTCCAGAAGTGTCCTACTAATATTAACTGGCGAGTTGTTAGAAGAACTATCATCTTCAGATATTATCTCGGATCGATTGGGGTTTGCAGAACGACAGCCAGTGCAGTACCACGAAATTACGTTACCTTCAATAACAACAGCTGCCTGTCATCGATGCCGGCACAGGTAGAGTGATAACTGTGGGAACACCTACCGCAGTTGACGCCTGCGTACTTCTTGTTAATGTGCCTCTTGCAGATTTCACAGAGAGCCATTACGTCACCCAAACGACAACACTAATGATGAGGAATAAACTTGTCGATTTTAGATTTAGGTAACTAAAGGTTCATCATTTTATTACTAACATGTGATGAAATTATTAACAGCAACTTAGAACACCTGAAATAAAACGATGCAATTTCGGTTATTATAAATTGACGAAATACAAAATACCACCCATAAGTTATTATCATTAATTAATTTAATATTAAATTGAATATGTGACGTATCCAGTTCAAATTTCAAGACTGCTGTTTAAAAATTACGATAATTCTATTAGTGCATAAACCGCATTGCATTAAATTTCACAATTATAATGCACAACATACCTTTTGTTATATACATAATAATAACGATCATTTTATACAAATATACCAAATAATATTAAGTAACTTCATATAATCACAGGGATATGATTACGTAATATAAGGTTTATCAAATAAATAGCAGGATCAGCAGATTAAAAAAAAAATCAAATAAACAAATAGTATTAGTAAATAACTAAGCAAATAAATAAATTTTCTTCATTTTGAAGGTTGTCAATCATTATAGTTAGTACCACTTTTTACAAGCAAGCTTGCAGTAGATCTCTGGAAGAGCAGCCGAACTATCTCAACCGTTTTGTTACGATCGGTGAATTTGTTGATCAGGATTTTTTTTTCCTGACTAATAAGTTGTTTCAGCTCCTGTTCTTTTTTGTCCTCATGGAATAGATACTGCAATTTTCGATTCTTAGTAGTGTAAAGAAGAGTTCTATATATATTTTCGTATGGTACATTTGAATTACTTAGATATTAAATTACAAAGAAAATATGCTAACTGATACATTAAATATTTGTCTAAATTTATAAGCCATTGGATCGCTTCATTGGTCAGTTGTACTATAGATTGGAGACCACCCGGGAAAGCACGTTCTTCTACGATGTGTTCTACAGTCGCAGGCGGGAGAGTCGTCTAAGCCCCATTTATAGAGCATGTAATTGCATCTACCGTGGCCGGTGACTAATCTATTTAATCTCACCCAAGCCGTGCAGGGTAGCGAGTAACCAATTGGCTGAACATTGGGATCTGAGATTAAAATTTTGTTGGGATGAGAGAAATTGTCCCATTCTTTAGACCATTCATCTTTAGCGATATAAGGAGTTATAAAGATGGGATCATTCCAAATAGAATTTCGGGATTTAAGCCTGTGATTTGGAGGATTTAGTAGGTCTTCGTGTATTGGTAGTCTGTGGTTGCTTCCAAATTTTTGCCAGGTTGTGACGGCAGCTTTAATTCTCCGAATAGATATTTTTTTCTTGAGTATTCCTGTTGTTTCTTCCAGAGCGAGATGAAGTATACTTTTTCTTGAAGCCTTCCCGTCTTATCAGTCATTGTCCGAAATGACGACTATTGCTGTAACCGTATTGATATCTACGAAATCCAATAATATCTCCCGCAACACTAATGTACGCATATTTAAAACCAATGTATAATCAGTTCTGATGTATGGCAGCGAAACTTGGAATGTCACTAAGGAAATTACCCATACACTTTTTACCCAAGTTTTTATTAACAGATGTCTGCGCAGAATTTTTCGCATTCATAGCCAGTTCATATTCCCAATACTCATCTTTCGGAATCGACAGCACAAAAACCTATCCACTTGGAAATCCAGGCAAGAAAGTTGAACTGGATTGGGCATACTCTCCGGAAGGTAGTAAACGACAACAGAATGGCTTTAGAGTAGAACCTCAAAGAAGCCGTCGTAGAGGTCGCCCTCTGAAGATCGTTTTTATTTCTGGTAATCAGGAATTTATTGTCTGCGAAACGAAGAAGAGATATTTTCTTGCCACCTATGTAAATACCACCGTCCCAGTCATCCACCACAATTCGCATTATGTATTCGCTATAGGTATAATGTAGTAGAAGTGGTAAAATGTTACCTTGCCTTACGCCTTTCCTAATTTTACACGCAGAGGAATGCACATTGTCTATTGCATAATGGCTAAAGTAGTACAGTTTCCTTACTAGCTGGACCAGATGTTTTGGGATGCTCATGTTTATTAGAATTGGCTACAATGTTTATTGGATATAATAGGTTCTTTTTTTATATTATCCAAGGCCATTTCATAATCCACAAAGCAGAAATATGATTCTCGGGCTCTTATAATTGATTGGCGCATATTTAATATCTGCTCATAAGTATTTCTTCCTTTTCCAAACCGAGTTTTTTTCGGGAGTAATTTTCCAACCAAGAAATGCTTGTAGCCTGCTGTGTATGATGAAAAGCATAACTTTACCCACATGAGTTACCATGTATCGCATAACATATATTTTTTGTAATATATAAATCTGTCAAGGAATTTATCGCTTACTGACGCAATATTATTCGTGAAATTTGAATTCATGTTTCTTGTCCAAAATATGTTTGAGAGATAATTTAAATAAACTTCATTTCGTTTAATCATATTTATTCATATGAGATGAAAAATAACCTTGTATATACGGTATCATAACCATATAACATGATTAAGTAATTATACACAAGAGGGAATATCTGCAATATTAACTAATTATATTGGCTGTCTTTATTAATGTTTTCGATGAGGGATTTTAATATATTTAAATATTGAAAAGATTGTTTACTTTAGTTAATTAACGTTCTTCGGTTAGAAATATTCTTTGGACATAACTGAGAGTTGTCTTTTTTGAGAACTTGTGGATGAATTGTTTTAGATGTATCACTTTGATGTTTTTATAATTTAAATTACATTTCTCTTTGTACTGCTAAATTTTTTATCTCACCATCACCATTGGCGCAACAGCCCGAGGTGAACCTAAGACCTTCCAGGTTTCATTCCAGGTAATATGGTCAATAATACGTCCATTTTTTTAAAGTACACAGAAAGGCACCTACAGTGTAATTTGTATAAAAAAATGTTACACAAATTATTTGACACAACCAAGAGTTTAACTAACATCCATGCCCTTGCTTAGAGATTATACGACAGGTACAAATGAGTTTTCAACTTTTTTATTCTACTAAAATTAAATGTTTCCATGGATAACTTGTGATGGTACAGTCACTGGTACCCCATTTAATTTTTTATTTTTCATTTTTATCATTTATTATGCATTTCAAAATATTAACTGAAACAGATTAACTTAAGTGTGTTTCTTATACCTGGGTCCCAGATGTGCGGTACAAGGGTCGGATTTATCAAAAGGGATACACACAAAAACTATATAAGTAGGCGTCATAAACATTGACCACAAGTGGTGACATTTTACATCTCTTCACTGATTGATATATTTATTAGTATTTATTTTAAATATGTCTTGTGTTTAACATGAAATTCTAAGAAACCATTTTTGGTGAGGGTTACAACCCAAATGTGTCAAATAGTCATTAATAGGTCTGTGTTGAAACAAATTATTAACCATGTCTGGGATCTGGATTATGTACAGGTTTTTATGAAAATTGGAGAGAGAGAGAGAGAAGACAAGTTCTTTGTCTAGAGTTTGGGGTATATAATCTTGAAGTTTGAAAACAGAGGACGCAGTTGGTTTCAGATACTAACTGCTGATAAGTGAAATCTTAACTACGTTCAGGGCATCCGCGCCGCCCGTGGTTAACTCGTTAGCTCAAATAATTTCTCTGTGGAATAGCGGTGGAACAACGCTCGCTTTGCGACGCCTGTTCTCCAACACAGTGGACATTCCTAGGTGGTCGGCCACCACGATCCGCGTACTCACGCCGCCCGTGCTCACCACGCCGACGCGACGAATTTCTCTGTGGAATAGCGGTGGAACAACGCTCTCTTTGCGACGCCTGTTCTCCAACACATTGGACACTCCTGGGTGGACGGCCACACGATCCGCGTACTCACGCCACCCGTGCTCACCACGCCGATGCGCGAAATTTCTCTGTAGAATGGCGGTGGAACAACGCTTGCTTTGCGATGCCTGTTCTCCAACGCAGTGGACATTCCTGGGTAGACGGCCACCACGATCCACGTACTCACGCCGCCCGTGCTCACCACGCCGATGCGAGGAATTTCTCTGTGGAATAGCGGTGGAACAACGCTTGCTTTGCGACGCCTGTTCTCCAACACAGTGGACATTCCTAGGTGAACGCCCACCACGATCCGCGTACTCACGCCGCCCGTGCTCACCACGCCGACGCGAGGAATTTCTCTGTGGAATAGCGATGGAACAACGCTCGATTTGCGACGCCTGTTCTCCAACACAGTGGAGATTCCTGGGTGAACGGCCACCACGTTTTATGTACTCAAGCCATCCGTATGCGTCTTCGTCGACACTTGGCTGGGTGATTATGATTAACACCGCCATGGGAGGTTATCCGGGGCCCTGCGCCTCACAACCGTAGGAGCCCGCGACGCTACTGGTTCTCTACGATTCACAACCGTAGAAACCCACACACGCACTGAAGGGTTGACAGACCCGACAAAATTGTATTGGCGGGTAGCAGACCCGTCCGTCGAATCTCACCCAAGACACCGTTATGCGCATTCAGTAGCGGTTAAGTGATCTAGCAACACGATAGTGACTGCAAATAATTGGGTATAAGAACCTAGACAGCACTAGTGAGCTTAACATTGATATGGCATGATATGGACCGCATGCTTAGTTTGGAAGGGTAGATTTGATAGTAATATTTGAGTAGAAACTTACGATATCATTATAAAAATGTTAATCTGAATTTACCTCACAGCCATCACAATCGGACGCTTTAATAAATATGTTTGTACTATTTCTGAATGACTAGACCGTTAATAAACTATTTGACTGAAATGTGTCCCAGCGTTTCTTTGTAGACATAGCTTCCCGCTTCAAGAACGAATCGACTTAATAATCCTAAAAAAACACAACGTAGGGCAATACGAATAAAATGGCCAGTATATAAAATCCCCAATCGTAACAAACTATGTACAGCAAAATATTTAAATCTTACTAATCGTAGACGTATCTACGTGAAACATTGACTAATGTGAATGTTCGAGTAAGCAAAATTTTCCCGACTTATTTCTATACATTTTCTAGTTGATCTGCAGCCTGGTATCATACCGCAATGACATATATCTTAAAATTTTTCCAGAAAATTGCCAATAACATAGCGAAAACCGCATCAAAATCGTTTTTGATTTTTAAGTTAACATCCATCCATAGATATGAGCGTACTCTTGTATATATTCAGAGATCATACGACAACTTGAATTATAGTTAATTTCAGTTAAAAATGCAGTGTGTAACGAAGGGGTTGTTTGACCTTGCTCTTATTTGGTTTAGTGCAGAGTCAATTTTACATGCAGTTACGTATTTTTTATGTTGATATTTAAATATTATATTATGTATTTTTTTTTGTCCTTAAAATAATACAATATAGCTGAAAAAATCTTGTAATTGGCCCTGCTGGTATTAAAAAAAAAAACTCAAGCTATACATATTAAAGATATAGTGAATATATTTTCAGGAATCTTTATTTATTTATTTGATTTAATTAATTTTTTTAATTTATTTTTCTATGTGAGACCTCACCAGCCACAATGATCATACATATATCTACGCAATTTTACAATAATTAACAAAATATGAGTTAGTAAATATATATGCACAATATATTAAGACTATTTACAAGTAAAAACGTAGAAAATAGAGATATTGCAGTACAAAATCTTCATGAATTTTAGTGAATAAATCAGCAGCCTGGTATCATACTGCGATGACATTTAGTCCAAAGTTTTTAAAGAAAATTTCCAATAACATGGCGAAAAGCGCAAATGATAATCGGTTCAGCCGTTTCTGAATTTTAGGTAACAACCATCCATACAGATAAACATATAGATATGCGCACCCTTTTATAGATTTAGATTTCATACAACAACATGAATTAAATTTGCAGTGTATAAAGGTGAGTTTTATTGACCTTGCTTTTAATTGGTTTAGTATACAGCCAAGTTTACATGCAGTTGCGTATCTTTGAGGTTGGCATTTAAATATTATATTAAGTATTTTTTTGTCCGTAAAATAATAAAATACAGCTGCAAAATAACTTGGAGCTAGCCCTGCTGGTATTATAGAAAATACTCAAGGTGAACATATTAGAGATTAGTGATTATGTTTTTAATTCAAATTTTCTGCAATACTGTATTTGCAGTTTCTAAATCGTTCTTGGTTGGTAGTGCCACCATCTGCATTTTTATTTTAAATGAACTACAGTACACTCTCTATTGTTAAGAAATCGTACCTCACTGCTGTCGGACCAAGTAAACAGAAAACTTATAAAACATTATAATTTCACCAGACATAATTAACTCCTGCCACTTCCCATAACCTTTCACTGCAGGTTAGTGGTGCCGTCACAATATCTGCAATTCAGAACACAATCTATTTTGCGCGCGAGTTAATTTATTTACAGCAATGTTCGAATCTAATTAGCAGTCGTAGATGTATAGTGTAAAAGATTTTTATGTTCTATATGAAATATTAATTAATATGAATGTTATTCATCGTCAAACTTGATTAATAAAAAAATGTTGTTTTTAAAACCATAAAATTGTTAATTGGTCTTGAACCGTGCAACGTAAACAAATGTTTTAAAATTTATATTTTATCACTTGAAATTATTGACATATCTTCGACAATTTAGCCAGCGTATATATTAGAAAGTGTTAATTTTCAGCCCTTACAAAATTTATTCTTTTGGGGTGGTAGACATTTTAACCTAGCCTATGTTAAGGTAACCCAGGTACAGAAAATCTTCAAGGAAAAAGCCTCCGGGATTTCCTTGATGATTTTCTCTACCGAACCCTCGCCCACACGCGGAGAGGATTTTTCTCAAAGAAATCCTCAGGGAAAAGGCTTTGGGGATTCTTCTTTCATTGGTCACCTCTTTTATCGCTAAAGAAGATATGGTTATGAGGCAAGTCATTCCCCCCACGAAAGATTCATTGCAACACTGAGATTCTGGGCTACTGGAAGGAGTTACGAAGACCTCAAGTTTTCAACAATAATTTCTTCCCAGGCCCTTGGTCGCATTATACCGGAAACCTATAAAGCAATTTACAAAGTTCTATATAAGGATTATTTGAAGATGAAATGAATACAATAATTATAGAAATCTATAGATTTTATTTGACTTTATGTTAACTTAAATTTGACATTTGCGTGGATTGACATGAAAATATTCAAATTACACACTTCCATCAAAGCTTGATACATAAGATAAAGCTGTCTCATTGCATTGGGGTACAAAACCGTACTGCATATTTGGATGAAAATCCTGATTTGGTCCAAGCATTTATTGAGGTACGTGAGCCTGTTGGTTTTCAGTAGTTGCAAGGCTGGGGTAGGACAGTGAAGTGTAACTACTCGCAGGGGAACCTTGGTAGGACACTGGAGAAAAGTATATCGATAAACGGTTTGGGTGTGGTTCACCAACCACTCTGTGTGACATGGTTACGGAACCCATTTCAGCTTGAAACAAAGTATCGTTCATTAGTTAATCCTCAAGGCCGACCGTCGTCAACACATACACGCAGCAAGAGACTGGGAAAATCCGACCTCAAGACGGAAAATGAATTAACTTTTGTTCGGGATTTTCGGGCCTCACCCACTCACCGCGGCCTCAAGGACACCGCCACACACGTTGGGGAATTCTTCAAGGCTTGGACTGATCAAGCCGAACCTTGAAGAAATCCCACTCGTATATGTATACCTCTAGTGTATTCATTTACCTTCTTATACGAAATTTGGTGCAAATCGGAACAGTTGTTTTTGAGATTTGTTGGGGCATACAAACCATACATTTCATTTTTATAATTAAGTATTAATTTCATAATACAGCAACTTGTCTGGATAACTTAGCCGAGTTTAGTACTAAAGTTCCGACAAGTGATATGAGATGTATGAATTACTTGTTTCGTGTTACCAAGTCTTCTACAAACTACGGTAAAATGAGTTCCATCTCTAGAATGTCTCAACTATAGGTATATACCTGGTCTTACCATAAATACTGTCACAAGTACAGTGTGTAAAGTTTCAATGAATTTCCACAATGTGCTTAAAGATATTTTTATTTTATTTTATAACAATATACATAAATGTGTTTCAAATAAGAAACGCCAATCATTTTTCGAAATTACTGCCTTTAGCCTTTACACAGGTCTTAAATCTCTGCGGCAAATTTTCAACAAAAGTACGACATGATTTTACAGCAAAGCCTTCCATTACCTTCATCAAAGAGCGATTCAGACTATTGATATTAAGGTGCATCTTCTTGCAGGCTGTCCTGAAGATCGAACCAGAATTTTTATTTCAGGAGAAATGAAGTACGATACATTGCTTTCACACCACTGCTGCCTAGTTTTCGTCTAAGGGACTGGTGCTGAATCTTACTCGATCCTCCAGTGGTGACTAGCAAAGAGGGAGTTGTTCAGTTATTTAATTATCTACTCCAACATGGTTTTCAGGTAGATTATGGCCGATGTTTTTACCCTTTTCTTGCAACAATGAAGCCTAGTGGTATCGTTATAGTTGACGCCCTATAAAACCATAACTGAAGCAGAGTAATGGCTCCTGTAGATCCTTGGCATTTGATCATGAGCTTTTCGTAAACTTGAGGCATACACGCTGCTATTCTGGTGGTTGAAAGGCTCCTCAATAATAACAAATATTTTACATCAATGAAACGAAATTTCCTATGCTCGTAGTCCGCGTAACGTTTAAGTTACCGCTTTGCTTTGGTCATCATCCCATATTATGTGATGCCGAATACCACGTCGGTAAGCTGATACCCCTAGATTACTTTAGAGCACGCGGGACGATGTCGTTTTGGAAAGTTTATCTCCCCAGCGGATTCTTGCGACTACGAGCTGCCACTGAGTTTATCAGATTATCTGTCCTTACAGTGAACGGACGTCCCAATCTGGGGCAGTCATCAAGGGTTTTAGTCTCAATAAACTGTTCAGAGACACAGCCTTTTTAACAGAAGCTATGCTGGTTTTAGAAGAGTTTTAGCTGAAATATTGCTTTAAGATTTTTTTTCTTGTCTTTTTTTGTCATGAAGTTCTGATCATATTATATCATATATTTACTGTTAATAGTTTGAGTTTAAAATAGCATTATAATTTATATAATAACTTGTACATATTCAACTTGTATAAAGGCACATTTTGGACTTCGGTCTGTTGTGCTGTTATTTCTAATAAATATACAAAACAAAAACATACATAAGTGTTTAGGGATGTTATATAATGACTAAAACATGTCAATTCTGCAAACCAGATTATGGAAAGTAAATTCATAATGGAACAATAAAATGTATTCAACCGACAAGTAATTGTAAATATCAGTATTTCTTTGCAGTGAATAAAGTTTATTTTATTAACTGTAAACTATAAGTGCTCGACTATAAATTAAATAAAACTGTGAACAAAACATAAAGATTGAGACAACAACAAAAAATTCCGAAGGTGACTGTCAGTTAGTAAATAATGTTTTACAGGTACATTTTTGCTGCTCGGCGCTGGCTGCAAGTTGCAACAAATACAGACATGTTTCCTTTATATCTGGGTATACTTAAAAGTAAGGCGATATTTATTCTCGCTTGTTGCTGCTTATCAGCTCTGGTAGCCAGTATTTTACGAATCCGTACCTACTGATAGATCGCAGTATAGGTCCAGCCGGTCTTCATCCTCGAATTAGACACAGTTAGTTATAATATATGATGGAAACAAATCTGTGCTACAAGTCTCACAAATAAGACGCTTGTGAGAATTGTGCCATACTTAATGAAGATTTATACATAATTATTAAATAGTGTTTTCAATAACCTGTGTGGCATTCCTTTTCTGTATTATTTCTACACAATAGTCTATTCTTCACTTACTGACGACATCGGAAGGTACGTTTTCAGCCCTAACACAACATAAAGCATTGTCACCAGTCCTTGACCTTTGTTACTGCAATGTGTTAGTCCGTAGGTGGCGAATAGTGGTATAAAGCAATAAGCATTGTATTGAGGCTTCTTTGTACTTCAACCAATCTCTATAAACCATATGTTATTCCATTGAAGTAAAAATATATGCGAAATATAAAGGATTTAATAATGGATAGAAATTTTATTAAAATATATTGTACGTAAAGTTTTCAACAGGATTTGCAAGAAAGAGTTCGCAATATAGAATTTTTCTACAGCCGTTTTGAAAAACTAATGGTTTGATTTCCATTTTGGTTCTGGAATGATATTATTTTACGCTCTAGTTCGTAAAAGTGACAGACATTTAAGCACTATATAGGTATACAGTAATTTGAATACACATTCTATTTGTTATAAGTATTTGCAAACTGTTACTAAAGTTAAAAAGACTATTAAAATAACAAAGCTGTTACAGCACGTATTTTTTCGGCTTACACCCTGTCTAAAATTATTTGTTGGTACATTCATAAAAATATCTCTAGGCCGTTTTCAAAATTTATTTTTAGAGTTATTAAATGTAAAATTTTTAATTTCGATAACAATCAAAATTAAATTTTTGATATCAATATTTCTAAATTTCAATTTGTAACTAACTCCCTGCTTAATGCAAATTTTCAAACTTTTCAATTATTTCATTTACAACCCAATTTAATTTACACTTATTTACTGTCAACCAAGTTCAACCATTCTAATATAAAGCTTCGTTCGCATCCATATGCGTAATAATATTAGCGTTTCCCAACCTTTTTAGGGTTTTGTAGGTATGACCAAAAAACCCTTATACCGTCATTTTGTCGTCTGTCTGTCTGTCCGTCTGTCTGTCTGTCTGTCTGTCTGTCTGTCTGTCTGTCTGTCTGTTCGGTAAAAATTGTAGCCAAACGGCTAAAGCTAGAGAGTTGAAATTTGGCATGCTTATACAACTCTTTGACTTGCACATAGGAAAAATACTAAAACATCTAAAAAACATATCCCCCTAAAAATATAAACAAATATGTGCTCATCGAAAAAAATTTTTTTTTTTTAAATTCTGAGTAGGGTATCAAATGAAAGCCCTTGGTACGTGGATTAACGATCAAATTTTTATTTTTGCAAAATAAATTATTTTGTAGCGATTTTTGCCAAAAATCTGAAAAAATTCTAAGTAATGTACATTGGTGTGAACCGGAATAGTACAACAGGAATTTTTGATCAGATTATGTTTTTGGAAAAAAAAAGCATTTTTTTGTGTTTTTTTGCTAATAATGTTGAAAACTTATAGTTATATAACACACTTAACTGTAACGTGCATCTTGGTGCAATGGTTATGGTACTAGCGTTCTGCCCAAAAAAATGAGTTCGAATCGCACGAGAAGAGACAATATTATTTTTTATTTTTTTTTTTTTGCATTTTTATTTTGTTTAAATTATTTTTTCAAAATTCTAGTTATATTTTGGCAAATGTTGCATTTAATTTTTAAAAGCAACGTAAATTTAATAACCAGTGGAAATTGTTGAAATTATAATTTAATTCTGTTTGAATGTACACGAAATCAAAGGGAGGAGCTATGACTAGAAACAACCAATGAAGCCATAGGCGCAATTTTCAAAATCTTAATGAACCTTGCTATATAAAAAAAATACTGCACATATTAAGAAACCTAAATAATGGTATTAGGCACTCGAATTAAAATTAACATAAAAATATTTTTACATAAAATTTGTTTTTAAAGCTCTTAGATTAAGAGATGATAAATTATTTTTAAAATATTGTTCATTTTACAGTGAATACTACAAAATAAAATATGTCCTACACACTCAGCATTCCGCCTTTACTTAATATTTTTAGATTATATATCTATCTAAGAGAAATTTTTTCAAAATTTATTGAATCTTGCAATTTTATTAAATTAACAAAAAAAAAAAATATTTTAACATAAAATTTGTTTTGGCATTCCAAATAATCATTATTCACTTACTAAATACCTGCGAAACCCTGAAATGTGTGAAAATTCACACTTCACATAAATTTTTTAATGGTGGATCGGCAAGCAACATAGACCGCGGACCAGCAAGTTTATAAAAAAAAAAAAAACAAATAAAAAATCAAATATAATTAGTGAAAAAAGAAACAAATTATTACTTAAGCAATTAACAGATGAAAGACCGAGATTTTCATCTCAAAATTAAGTGGGTTATAACCAATATTCCCTCTTATTTTTTCGCGATTCTAAAGTATATGGGAGCAAAAATGTTCAAAACGTATGTAAAACTGTGCAAGTAAGGGGGTCCTGGCACAGGACCCCCTGTTTGAAGTCAAAAATGTTGCCCATTGTGCGCAAAACTCACAAAATCGGCTGCGCAACTTTCGAAAAATTACACACCCTCGCAGCTTAGAGGGAACATTGGTTATAACTAATTATGCGAATAGTTGCATAGTAAAATGAAATTTTTCTAGTAAATAAATTTATTGCGATGTGGATATTGCGGCCCTGAATAAAAATAAAAAATATATTGTTTATTGTGGAAAGTAATTATTATTGTATTTTATAAATTATTGTAATTTTTTGTTTTATAAACTTGCAAATAAAAATATCTCGCGGACCGGTAAAAAAATCTCGTGGACCGGCGGTTGGGAAACACTGGTTTATATTGTTTTCAGGAAAGTCCTGAACGGACCAGGGTCACCAAAATTTACCCCATCGACATCAAACAAGCCTGCAACAAGTGAAACTGGTATAAATTGTGGTTTGATTCTATTAGAGGGCAGTTTTATCAATGTTTGTACATGGACGGCAGATATCCGCGCGGCGTCCGTGATAAAACCAACTGTGTTTTACAGTGACGGATTACATACAAGGTGTCTCAAAAGAAATTTTATATTTAGTGGATCGATTAAAAAAAAAGTAAGCCGTATATAGAAAAAATGTTTATTAATTATTAAAATACACTTTTTGGGGATTTATTTCTTAAAAATAATATCGTGTAAATGTAGACCCTCGCGTTCTTGGCACTCATTTAAACGAACAGTAAAATTACTTATGACGTCTCGGCAGGTGGACTCAGGGATGGCTGCCATTTCGTGACGGATATTTTCTTTAAAATGCGCCAGGGAAGTCGGATATTGCCGTAAACTTTAGATTTAAGATAACCCCATAGGAAAAAGTCCATAGGGGTTAAATCTGGACTGCGTGGAGGCCAATTTATGTCACCTCACCTCAATCACCTGATCTACGAAATTAAGCCTCTGACTGGCATCTTGGGGCTTTAATTCTTGCACCAATTGAATTTTGTAGGGGTGCAGCTTTAGGTCTTTGTGCATAATGCGATGTAATGATGATCTATGCACATTTAAAGCACTTGCGCGCTTCCGAATTGAAAGGTTCGGGTCGTCACGAACAGACTGATTAACATTCTCCACATTCTCATTAAGTTCTTGATGACCTAGGTCGCCCGGATTTTGATTTATCCAGCGTTGTACCAGTCTCTTCAAACTTTTTAACCCAATGTCGACTGAGAGGAATGCTTGGCGCATCATTTAAGTGGCGAAAACCTCGAATAGTGCAGAATTTTCTACGCGCTACAGTCTCCGAATCACCGTTTTTGTAAAACTCTTGCACGCAGAACGCGCGGTCTGCTCCCGTGAAACGGTCCATAGCGATTGAATTCCCAAGAGCCAGGCTACCGATTGACATAACCCCCGCGCCCCTCGGATACGTTGCGTTCACGCAGTAAGCTAAATAAATATAAAATTTCTTTTGAGACACCTTGTATTAGACTAGTGTTCGTATTATTGTTGTACTAACAGCTTCAAAAATATTGAAAAGTACGGCAAATGCCAATAACAAATGTTACAATTTAGTATGTGTAAGTATTTGACAGTTTTCGAAACTAAAATGCTACGCTGAACCATTGGTTTCATGGAAATATATACATATTTCAATTTATAATTTCAATATCAGAAACCTATACAACTTAGAAGCAAGTAGGATTTCAAAACAAATATGCACAATGCTATAACAGTTCACAAAACTATATTTGCATATTATATTTAAATATATTACAGTGAGTTAGACTACTCGCTAAGCTAACCCAATTTTAGTAATAGCATCGTGAAAATCCCAAGAGAATGTTAAGTTTAACCTAGTAAATTTTGGTTTGTATAGATTGAAGAATGTTATCTTTTCCCAATAGGGTTTATTTTCCTTTATATCGGCACCTTCGGACGGTAGATTGAGTTGTAACAAAGGTCGAGTAAGGTCTGGTTCACAAAGCGCACATGTTATTTGCTATCCATCTAATACTTGTTCTCCTCGATCAAAGCCTTACACAAATGCACTCAGATTGTGTTAAAATTAATTTACTACAAGATAATTGATTAGCACTCTGTTTATATATGGGTAATAGGGGATAGGCATGATTTTTTAAATTTTTTTTATTATATTCCACTTGTTGCATATAAACATAAAAAACAGTATTTAATTTTTTTTTTTAATTTGAAGGCTTAAAAAAATCATAAATGTATGTAGCGCGCGAAAACGACGTGTGACGTCATACCCTTCTAACTGACACATGACACTACTAGTCTACCCAGCGTACATAGGGTTACATGACGAAATTTCACTGGACAAAATTACACGGGACAAAATTACACAGAAGAAATTATACATAAACAGAATTACACAGGGAAGAAATTACACAAGGACGAAATTACACATACGAAAATTACACTAAGACAAAATTACACATTTAATTTACTTTAATTTACACATACGAAAATTTTCTTCTGTGTAATTTTGTCCCGTGTAATTTTGTCCAGTGTAATTCTGTCCTGACACCCGTACATAGTCTGTTGTGAACTTATTTGTTTGTATAACTTTTATAGGTTATGTAAAGTTAGAGTGATTTTAATTAAAATAAAGTTTAATTCTATAAAAACAATTTATACATGTTTACCGAATTAAATTTTATATTAAAATATATAAAATATGGAAGATCCAGGCCCCAGTACTTCGAAACATAGTCTAAAATATTGTTTAGTACCAATGTGCACAAATAGATATCCAAAAAAATAATTTATATCATTACCTGATGACGAAAAACAACAGAAAAGCTATGAGGCGAAATAAAACCGATATTTCAGAAAAAAGTAAACTTTATGTTTGTGAAGACCATTTTAATGTGAGTACATATATTTTATAAATTATTTTAATAATAAATGCGTGAAAAATTGTTTAAAAACAAATACAAAACTCTCAAACAATACAATATAAACACGTAAACATTATGTTTTGTCTGTATCTGTGACGTCAAACCCTTACAGTCTCAGTCGTATCTACTCGGCAACCTTCGCGGCGTGGTCGGCTTATTTAAAATTTACAATATTTTAATTAAAAAATTTGGCTATAATATTAATTAAAATGTGATTTTTGTTGTGTTAGGTGACATAACTAACATTAAAATATCAAAAAAAAAATGTAGTTTTAAGGAAATATAAATTTTATGCGTATCCCCTATTGAAAATACCTGCATTCGTGATTTGTTTCTATCAAAATGGCCAGATAATATTTAACTTATTAAATATCCCTGGATAATACATATATAACAAAATCTTGTGACATTAATTTTATATTACAATATCAATATCTAAATATTCCACCAAATTGCTATAAATAACGGTTAAGCATAAATAATATAAGTTCCTCTAGAGCGTTCTTAACCAGAAGTTAAAAAATAAAATTAAACATACATATGTCTTTTGAAAGTTAATGAAAAAGATAAATTGTCATATCTCGATACTGATAGTGAGAAGATACAAAAACAATTTTCAATTTCAATTTCAATTCATTGTAATTATTCTCGAGTATTGAAAATTCAATAAGATAAATATAGAATTTGGTGTCCCATAAGATGCTCATAATATATATTTTTTATATTCCTGTATTTTTTTTTTTTTTTAGAATAATATTGTTTAATCCCAAAGCAGCTTTTACGTATTAGGTTTCAGCGACAAAAAAAAAAAAAAAATAGAGTATATATTATATTTTCATGTTGGGACCATTTTATAATATAAATTTACAACTTATTTATAAATAATAGTAAAATGAATAATAATGTCTCGATTACAAGTTTATTTAAGTAACTATAATATTATGTATGTGTAAAAGTATGAATGCTGAGATATTCACCTCCTAATAAGATACTTAATATTAGGTGTACCGGGAAGTTTTTTCGATTATTTGGTGTTATTAAAATAAAAACAAATCGTAAGAAAAAAATGTACTTTATTGAGTAAAATAGTTTCCATCGTGATCTATAACAGCGTTTCCCAACCGCCGATCCTCGGACTGGCACCGCTCCCTGAGATTTTTTTGCCGGTCCGGAAATTTTGTTACAAAATTTCCGGGTTTGTAGTTTGGAGGTGAAGACCTTTTCTTTTTCTTGCTCATCTCTTACATATTGGAGGTGAAGATCTTTTTTTTTTGGCTCATCACTTATATTTTCGAGGTGAAGACCTTTTTTTTGCTCATCACTTGTAATAATTTTGCGACACACATTATTTTCTAAACTTACCGATGGGTCATTCCATATCAAGTGGTCTGGTGGTCCCTGCTCGACCATAACAGATTTTGATGAAATTTTGTATGGAAATTCACACATGTTCCCAACGAACATTGGTAAAGTTTTACGTTCATCCATGCAATACTTACTGAGATTTAGGTATTTGTTTGACCCCATACTGCAGCCTTCTATGGTATGACTCCGAGATTTCGGCAACTTAGAGACGCAGTATCTCTGTCAATATTTGGTTGAGAGAAACGAAACTTTGCCATCTTGTGCAACTTTTTGCGCTCTATTAAATAAAATAATAAACAAATCTTCATGAGCGTTATCCGTGAAGAAAATTTGAAGCAAACTTGGCAAAAAAAATTGTGGCTCGAAAAAATTTTAAAGTTTGGCTTTTTATACCTCTGGAAGTAAAGGTACGATAAACGTGAAATTTTGCACATAATAACTTATCAATACAAGGTATTCGAATATAAAATTTCATTCTCCTAATATTTTTCATTAGTTCAGAAATTGAGTGTAATGTTGATGATTTTTGTGAAAATGCCGAAAATGGGGTATGTTTAGCCCACTTTTACAAAAATACACCTTCTGGAAACCTCCTAAAAAAGTAGAGTTGGTTTTTCATCGCTGGCATATAAAGCGTTAGAAATAGGAACAAAGTTGAGGACGTTTCTATCACATGCTGGTATCGCAATATCGCATGCATTCCATTATTTTTTATTTTGTTTGTTTTATAGAGACAATATAAGTACTTAAATTGCGTTGGTCCATGGTGACATTGCCACTACCAGTTCAGAGACTTGAACCAGTAACCCCATCGCCATAGGGGTCACGCCCGATAGCCGTGCAATACCAGCCACGGGTGGGTTTCTTGGTTGAGGATCCCAAGCCTATAGTTTGGTTTCTTCAAGGTTCCAAAGCCTTGTGTGGGTATCTGTCCGGTTCCCAAGCCAACGATTGGGCAGCTTATCCTAGGTTCATAAGCCTAAAGTGGATATCTTACATGGTTCCCAAGCCGAAGTCCATAATATTTGTATGAATTGCCAAATTCCAACGATTGCTTATTTATTATTGAATTAAAGAGCCACGCTCTTCAGTGTCACTTCTGGGAATTGATACTGTCGACCTGACGACGTAACTGATGGTGCTGGAAGAGTCGGGCCTCGCGGATTCATAAATTTTACCAAAGGATCATTTTGTTCAATGGAAATTTCTACAAAATTGCCTACCCACCAATTATTGTCATAAATGCAGGCAACATAACAACCGGGAAATAGTTCGGTCAATTTTAAATTAGGATCGACAGAATTGAAAATTTAAGTAAAAAACTCGAAGCATTTTGTTAGAGTTATAAAGAATTTATAAAGAATTTACTCTAGTAGTTGTTAGAGAAAGGCTGGAGTGTGATCAGATATCTACTCGAACACATCATTCGGTTGACTGCATTATGAAGTTATTAACACTTTGTGTGAAAACTACCTATTTTCAACTGGAAACCGATTATTACCAACAAAAGAATGGCATGGCTCCATAGCCATGTTCTACACTGTCACCTATTATTGCTAATATATACATGGAACATTTTGAAGCGAAAGCCTCAAAAGAAGCCAAGTACAAACCGAATAAATGGTTAAGATAAGTCGATGATACATTTCTCATATGGCCACATGGTACAGATAAACTCCACGAATTCCATCAATACCTAAATTCAGTACACACTAACATTAAGTTTACTGTTGAACTGGAAGTTAGCAATCAACTGCCTTTCCTAGATGTATTGATAATCAGAAATGGCAGGGGGGTTCTAGCAATCACGGTCTACAGAAAACCAACACACACAGGTCTATATCTTAATTTCAACTCATTCCACCATAATAGTACTATGAGAGCTGTTGCACTGAGTCTAGTTAATAGAGCCAAAGTAATTTGTTCTTCTAAAAGGCTTTTAAAAGTTGAATTGAAGAACATTCGTTCCACCTTACAGGATAATGGCTACAGTCATAAAATTATTACTGATGCTATCAAGCATAAGAAAAAGGACGCACCTAGAACTGACGAAGTGAGATATGTCTCTATGCCCTATTATAAAGGAGAATCTGAGTAAATTGGTAAGATACTAAAGAAGCATAATATCCAAGTAGCCTTCAAATCGAATTCGACTTTAAGATCTATCATATCATGTACGAAACCCAAATCTGTCCTAAACAAAAACAGTGTCTACTCTATTCCCTGCCAGTGCGGGAAACAATATATTGGCGAGACTTGCAGACCTTTACATGTTAGGGTAAACGAGCATAAGAAGAAATTTTACAGTTCCAAACTGGCTGAACATGATTGGGAAAATGAACACCATTTCCAATGGAAAGATACTAAACCCTTAATGTATGAGGAAAACAAGTTCAAAAGAAAATTGAAAGAGTCTGTTTTGATCGAAAACTCTGGAGATGCTGTCAGCCAAGCTAGCATAGAATTTCCTCAACTCTTTCTATTATTCAAAACAATCCTTTTAATCCTCAAGTCACTAATCCGGTAACAAACAACTCATTACCCCACAATAATAATATAACAACCTTAATCCGGTCGTTAATCCTCCGCAGGTAGTCCCGTCCCTACCCATACCTGATCCTAACCACCCAACCAATAGCAACGCACCTATAACTTGCTGCCACTCTTACAATACTCGGTATAAAAACTCGAAGACAATTGAAATGTTTATCACTTCTCGTGATCGCTGAAGACGGAAACAGATTGTTGAGCAGTTTCCGAAACGTCCGAATTTATTTTTTATATACTCAGGAAGTATTATATCTTTTTGATACTAATACTCATTATATTGTACTGTTCTAGCCTAGTGCTATCAGCAATGGCAAACGTCCAAAATAACGGTGTCCGCATTAATATTGGACCATTGCAAAATAATTTCAAAGATATTATTGAAATCAAAATGTTGTAGCTTATTTATTCTTAATAAAGACTTTATTATTATTATCTGAGTTTGTTTGACAAGTCTTGCATATACATATAAATGGAATTTTCTTTGAAAACAGGATTATATTAAGGAATTTAATTAGAATCTAAGTTTTTGATGTTAAAATGCGAGAAGATGCTCAGAACTAATTTCAAAGATTCTAATTAAATGTTTGAATGTTAATTTTTTATAAAAAAATATTTTTATTTCCAAGTGGACTACACAATATTTAGCTAAAAAAAAAAAGAAGTATCAATAAAATAAAACTGGATGCTCGAAAAGAGTTATTCAAAATATTTTACAGAATACTCTGCTGGAGTTACTGCCGTAGAAGTAACAATAAAATGTTTACAACACTGTCAGCTGCTGTACAATTGTAAAAGATATCTCTATGTACTTTCAAAAACATGAACCTCAGTGCATGTATCACCAACATTTCATATAGTAAATCCTGCGAAATCCTTTGTCAAATATAACACTCTAAATTCCATCTTTTCACTACATTACTGCCTTCCTATTCCTGTACATTTTTAGATTAACAAGGTTTTTGTCGTGTTTATTTACTAGAATTATGAATTATAGTTGGATTGCTGATAGGTGACTGTTACATGTATGTATCAAGTAGTGCATTCATATAATAATCTAGTTACCATTTTTCATCGATTTTAAAAATGTTTTTTGTTATTTGTCAGCTGTCAGTGTCTGTTAATAATGTTAATTAATAGAGTTTGCGGCCAATTATTAAATTCACATACTTAAATCTAAATCTGCTGGAATATTTTAATTCCGAAAAAGAGAACAATGGGCCACTTATTTCTCTATCTTGTGTCCATCAAAGAGTAGCAGCTGCCTTGAAGATTTTGGAATTAACAATTCGTAGAATTATAAAATGTAATAAATTTGAACTTCTCACTAACAAAATAACGAGAAAACGAAGGAAATTAAAATCTGAACCAGTGTATTTTGCGAATGTGAACCAGTGAACCAGCGAAGTTTTGAAAATGTGGCAAGTAGCTTGTGATCAGATTATAGTGCGTTCAAAGGTGAGTTTGCAGTACAGGGCATATGGAGTAGTTCTTTTTCATACTCTCTACTGGGTTTACACAATGACACTATCCTTTTCTTGCTTGTCGACGTTGCCAGCTCTAAAACGCGCTGATCTGTGAAGACGCAGTATTCTACAAATGGCCATTTGTTTTTGTTGACTGTTATTTTGAGTTTTATAAGAGTTGATTTTTGTAAATCATACGAGTTTTTCATATTATTATAATTGACACATTTGACACTTGTACAACATTTGGCAACACCGCTCGCATTTTCCATAAGAGCTATACTGCAAACTCACCTTCGAATGCATTATAGTTGTGAAACTTGGGCAAAATCTCTTAAAAAAATCGAAAATTTAATAAATGAATGGTAGGAAAGGGAAAGGAATGTTGATGATATTAATCCATTAATAATAAATACAAGAAATGATAGCGATAGTTCAGATGACGACGATATCATGCATTAAAGTGATTAATTTTTTTTAAATAAAAATAAACATTTAAATACAACTTGTAGCAATATATTATATGAATAAATATATTTTTACTTAATATTTTATTACTTTGTACTTAGGGGAAACAAAAATTTAATTTAATTAAACAACAAATTATAATCCAAAATTTACGTATGAGTTATAAGTTTTTCCTTATTTATAATTATTACATTAAAATTAATAATTTTGTTTGTTTGAGTACTGCTGTGAATTTATTTTCGCGGTCTAATTAGTAAAGATATCTACAAATTATGCCGTTTCTTTCTAATGCTTTGTTTTTTATTAAAATAATTTGGAAGTTTAGTTGTCAACTTGCGTCACTATACGTTACTATGTGTATGCAAATAATTATAATGATATAGACAGAGAAAGCATATAGTATTGTATATCGATACTTGTAGCAACGAACAATCACCTATCAGCAATCCGACGATACCGTATTTATCCGAATGTAAGTCGACTGAAATATAAGTCGAGTCCCACATTTTTAATCTAATTATTAGAAAAAAAATTGGGGTGTTTTGTTGGAATATGGGGTTATTGGAGATTGTTAAATAAAACACATACATAGGCTTTAAACATCTTTATTCAATCATAGCCAGAGAAGAACTGTTTCAGCATAAGTATTTTTATATTATCTGAAAGCTTACGTCATGATGTGACCGCTTTATATTGCAGCCTCAGCCTAATTATGTTCGAATATTATCTTTGTATATTAGAACAATAAGTTGTTCTATATTTTTGGTTTTGCTGACTTAACTTTAATTACTTGAAACCTTAATCTTTATTAGTTGCAAGAATGAAATCTCAACACTCCCACTCAAAACAAAAATAAAATTTAATTTTAATGCATATTTTCAAAAATAATATATTTTATTATATTTATATTATTGAAATGGTTTTTCAGACCTAGATCTTTACGGAATTTCTCAAATTTTTCTCTCGGTAACCCTTTAGTAAAGATGTCAGCTAGTAAATTATCTGTAGAGGCATATTCTAGCTTAATTAATTTCTTTTTAATTAACTCTCTACTAAAAAGGTATTTAATATCGATATGTTTGGTTCTTTTATGATCTGAAAGATTATTTGCTATGCTAATGCAACCTGTGTTGTCCTCATAAATAGGAATGGGGTTTAGTATTTCTATATTAATACTATTCAATAGTGATTTTAACCAAATAGCTTCTTTTACACCTTCAAAAAGAGCCATAAATTCAGCCTCAGATGAAGATGCTGCCACCGTGTTTTGTCGTTTAGCTTTTCACGACGTACAACACGATTCAAACACTTTAAATATGTACCCTGATGTACTTTTTCTGTTGTCTTCATTATTACCCCAATCCGAATAAACATAGCCAATGATTTTATTTGTATATTTATCATTTTTAATGTTAATTTTAAATAAAGGGAACCTTTAACATATCTTAAAACTCGTGTTAAACATTTTCAAAGTTCTGCATTAATATTATTATTTCTTTTATTTATTATTATAATTTTTTCCTTTTAATATGATATCTACTTAGTAGATTTATTGCTAAACATAGATCAGGACGATCAATGAGATTTATGAAAGGTGATTTGCAGTCTATATCTAAAGCTAGATTTTTATAATCTATTTTTCTAGGAAGTGGAGTATCATTGACTTGCATTCTGCCATATTAATTTTTTGTAAAATTAGTTGATCTTTGTTTAGAATTATTCTTATACCTCAGAAGGATTTTATTTCATTCAAATCTACCATTTGAAAACATTGTTTCAAATACATTTTAAAATTATTCATAGTTGTTTGTTTTCTTTTTTTTTTTATTATTATTTTTTTTTTTTTTACTCTTAATAAACATCAACATATAATACTATATTTTTGTATACATCACCGTTATCTAAGAAATATAAACAATGATCAACATTTGAATTTTTTTTAAACTTTTATTTTTTATTATTTGGTCGAAACGTTCGTACCATCATCGGGAAGACTGTTTCAACCCATACAATGATTTATGCAATAAACATACTTGGTTTCTTTGTGAACTGACGTTTTCAGGAATCACCATATAAACAGTTTCTTTTAAAGTGCCATTAAAAAATGCAGTTCTTACATCCATAATGAATGAATTAATAAATCATATTGAACTGCAAAAGCTAGAATTAATCTTAATGTCAACTATCTAGTAAATGGCGCAAAAATATCTGGATAGTCTATTAAATATTTTTGACTATCACCTTTTGCGACCAATCTGGCTTTATATTTTGATGAATTCCCATTTACGTCATTTATATATATATATATATATATATATATTTTATTTATTTATTTATTTTTTTTTTTTTTTAATATATACCCATTTGCAACCTTCTATGTTTACATTGGGGGTTTTATAGCTAAACTCCAAGTTTTGTTTAAATTTAAGGAATTTAATTCTCCTTTTATTGCCTGCTCCCACTGAATTCGATTGTCTCTAATATATATTTCATTATATGTTTGTGGTATTTTATCTAGAGAATATTGAGCATTCATTATTAAATTATATTTGCTCATTTGCTCAATCATTTTCAGTGTAATTGGGTCTTGGACGATTTTTATTTCTGTCACTACATCTGAATTCTAAATTATCTTGATTTTAAATATCAAGTTTTTACTTTTGTGTTCAGTTATTTCTACATTATCTGATTTTGTATCAGGTCCTGATTTTATATCAGGTTCTGATTTTTTATCAGTTTAGTAGTAGAATTATATTCAGACATATTATTTTCCTCATTTATTTTTGGTCGAGACGTCAGAAAATTGATTTCATTTAGTATAACGTCTCGAGCAACAATAAATTTTGCAGCTTGCACATCCCATAATTTATATCCATTTGGTTCATAACCAATTAATATGCTTTTATTTGATTTTAATTCAAATTTGTAACTTTTTATTTTATTATGTACATATACAGTTGAACCAAAAAATTTTAAGATATTGTAAATTGGGTTTGCGCCTATGCCACAATTCATATGGTGTTTTCTTATTAGCGAGAGCATTTGTAAGGGTGCGATTTATTAAATAAGTTGCTGTTAACACAGCTTCGCCCCAGAAAGATTTGTTTAATTTTGAACCGTATATTTGTGTACGAGCTTTCTCTGTTATTTTTCGGTTCATACGCTCTGCTACACCATTTTGTTGTGGTGTATGAGGTACTTTTAAATGATATGTTATGCCTTTTTCTGAACTTTTTTTTTTTTTTTTTTTTTGTTTTTAGTTTTTGAATTCATACGACAGATATTCTCGCCCATTGTCCCAATATAAATTTATTATATTTAAATTAAAATGAGCAGAGGCTTTAGCTTCAAAGTCTTGGAATTTTTCATTACCTCCCATTTAAAAGTGATTAAATATGTTGCAGTGTAATGACTAAAATGATCAATGAAAGTCAAAAAATAATATTTGTTATCTACTGTGGTTGGCGTGATTGGTCCACAGAGATTTGTATGTACTATAAATAATGGTCTATTATCAAGTTTTCTTGACTTTATTAAAGGGGAGTCTTGCTTGTTTTCCTTATATACAAGCTTCACATACTCATTTGTTGGAGTAATATTTTTTTATTAAATTTATGTCATTCATTAAATTGTTTGTTTTTATTTTTTTTACAAACTTATCTTTACTTACTAATATGACCAAGTCGGTCATGCCATCATTTATAATTAACATTGACATTATTACTCAAATGAGCCATACATTTTTTTTTTTTTTTTTTTTTAATTTTAAAACTGACTCCAATTAAATTATTTAAGAGCTTACCTTTGACGACAATTTGATCTTTAGATTTAAATTTACCTCTTGTGGATAAAAAATTACTGTCATACCGCTCTCTTGAATTCGGCAAACTGATAAACGGTTACAGGTCATTTCTGGAGAGAAAAGAACATTGTCCAGTCGTCCACTAATGCCTTGATTTGTTATTACTTCAATTGTTCCCCTTTTGGTCGCCTTAATGGTTGCGCCTGTCTTCGCCACGCCAATATCTAAAGGTCTCTCCAAATCTTCATATGTTGTAAAAACCTCGCTATTATTTTTTATGTGGTCTGTTGCTCCGGAATCCAGGATAAATGTTACATGATTTTTGTCTGTGTTGTCTTGATGGTTTCTTGAAGTTTCTTCATTTCTTAGTGTACGTTTATAATAGTAGCATTCATGTTTTAAATGATTATTGCGACCACAAAGATCACATTTTTTTTTTTTTTTTTTTTTTTTTAATTTGAAAATTTATTCAAACCCTTGCGACAGTTATTAAAATAACTATTATTATGTGATTTTTTAAATTTATGTTTATTAATATGTGATTTTGGTTTAAAATATTTAAAAGCCGTTGTTCTTGAAGAACTTGTCGTTTGCAGGACCTTTATCCATTTCTTCTAATTTGGCACCGGCTGTTATTAATTCTGTTACAATTTCATCAAACGTGGTAAAATGTTGTAACAAAGTTTGATTTGCTTGTAACTTGAGACTTAATAATTTTTTTGCATAGTGTTAATTTTGTAGCTAAGCTTTTTCTTTCATAAATTTTATCCAAGCTTTCTAAAATGTCTTTGGCATATTGCTGTTCCAAAAATGAGTCGTGTAGATAATCAATGATGGTGTTTTTTGCAATCAAGTCCTTTTTCGTCCAGTCTGGTGTTATTTGTAGTGGAACTGGGTCTAACACAACTTTAAGCACTTCAATTTCTGCTAGTAAAGATCTCACTCTGAATTTCCACACACTATATTTTTCACCATTAAAACTTTGATTATTTTTCACCATTTTCTTTATTCTTTTATTTATTTTATGTCACGTAATTATTTAATGAAACAGTTATGCACTTTTCAATATTAAATTATTAACACTTACACTATGAGCACTATTATTACTGAGTTTGTAAAAAATGTTATTATTTGTTTTATTATTTTATTTCTCCAATTTGCGTTAGCCTGGGCCCATAACCTGTTGGAATATGGGGTTATTGGAGATTGTTAAATAAAACACATACATAGGCTTTAAACATCTTTATTCAATCATAGCCAGAGAAGAACTGTTTCAGCATAAGTATTTTTATATTATCTGAAAGCTTACGTCATGATGTGACCGCTTTATATTGCAGCCTCAGCCTAATTATGTTCGAATATTATCTTTGTATATTAGAACAATAAGTTGTTCTATATTTTTGGTTTTGCTGACTTAACTTTAATTACTTGAAACCTTAATCTTTATTAGTTGCAAGAATGAAATCTCAACATGTTTCAATTATTAAGAGCTTCTTCGGCGAAAAAAAAAAAATGATAAAAATCTGGTAAGTAGGGTATTTAAAAAATTTCTAGTTATTTACGAAAATATTTGCGGATGCCGACCTTAATTCTATCGTCAATAAAATTTAAAGTAGTCATAACACAGTATTACTATAAAATTGTGTTACTTGGTACAGCCGTACACCCAGAATATTTTCTTGGCAGGTCACGTTCAATTACAAGACAAATGTGTCCCTTAATAACGTTTTTTTGAGAGCTTCGGGTGAGGAGCTCAAACCCGTGAGCCCGCACCCTAGAACAGTGCTCCTTAAAGTGGTGGGCCGTGGTGTTCCCCCAAGGGGGCCGCGAAGAGTAGTAAATATAACACTTAATTATTTTATTACTTAAAAATGATGAGTAGCTTTAACTTTAATGCTACATAAATATTATTCTTCATTATACATAGATTATTGAATGATCTGAGCGTAAAAAACTATATGTATGTATATATTTTAACTAATCTTGGTTCCAAAAACAAGTATTAGGGGGGCCGTGAGTTGTTGATTTGAGTTGCAGGGGAGCCGCGACATCAAAAAGTTTAAGAAGGACTGCCCTAGAAGCACGCTTGACTTGGTAACAAGAAAATGTAAGACGAACTTGGTTCTCAATTTGCACATTTATTAAAATATTTAAATGTTGGACTTTTACACTAATTATCTTTCAATAACATATATAAGGCACATATACTTCAGATAATTCACAAATAATTCTTCCTAATATTTACAGTCCAGGCTAGTCCAGCTGTTACTCCCACTTAACTAAATCACTACACGGAATTCAATAAACTCAACCATTGCACTGCACTCACATTCAGGGTTGCCTGTATTCAAACATGTCAAGTAGCCATTTGTAAACCATTGGTAGCCCAAAAGTAGCCGAATGTGAAATAGAAAGTCGAAAAAGGAGTAATAAAAAAAATACACAAATTGAATAAATTTATTTTTGTTACAAACAATAATAATAAAACAGATTTATAATAGTATAATGATTTAACAATTTTATAATAATAAATATAATTAGTAGGTATAGTCTTTTTCGTTACGCTGTTCGGACTATAGTTTTTATGATGGAATTGGACTTTTGACCATTTCTATTTACATTGTAAATCGAAATTTTATAACGTTTGTAGGATAAGATAATTTATCGGTTTAAAGTAACAATTTCATGAGAGCTTGAAAATAAATCTATATTTTAAAAGTTAATAAACACTTAATCCCAAAAAGCTGAATGAATCTTCATTTACCTGATAGTGTATAATATACAAAATGGGGTATTTATATCAGGTCGTCAAGGACGATATTTGTAGTTAATAATATTCCCAACTTTAATAGCTTTTTATTTGACATTGTCTTAAAATTTTACCATCTATTTTTTTTTTTTTTATGGAAAGTTACACATCTCGCCTGTTTAAAGAAATCACTGTTACAGTGTTTCTCAACAGGTGGTCCACGGGTCAGTTCTTGGTGGTCCGCGCACACAAAATGTCATTAGGATTAATAATAGGTCTTTATGTTAAAATAATGTTTTTCTTGAAGTTGGTGGTCCGCGGTTAGTGTGGAATTCTGAAAGTGGTCCGCAGCTGTCCAAGGTTTGAGAAACACTGCACTAAAATATATCAAAAACTTTTTTTTTTTTAATTTATTTTGTTAAAAATTGAACGGTCGGAAATTTGCACTATTATGAAGCATCGCAGACCGCTCGAAACATTAATAGTGTATTTGGCTCTAGTATTACTACGAAGCAGACAATATCAAATAGGTTCGCCAAATTTCGTACAGGTAACTTAAAAAAAAAAAAAAAAAACTGCAACCAACTGGACGAAATGAGGCAAAAACTTAAATAAAAACAGTCTAGATTGGTCAACAAATCGACTCATATCTTATTGCATGATAACGCTAGACCACACACTGCACAAATGACTGTGGCAAAACTACAGGAATTGGAGTTGGAACTTCTTCATCATCCTCCATATTCACTAGACCTAGACCCTAAGAAATACGCTACGCTCTTTACAATTTTCGATTTTCGAACAAATATTTTCGCGTGATATTCAAATTTTAAATTGATATTCTACTCGTATTCTATAATAATTGGGTCTATTTCTATTTTTCTTGGCTCGATGTTTACTGTTATAATGACATAGAAAATTTCCAATTTCACTCAAACCCAAATCAGTTCAGGAGCTCAAACAATCCCGTGGCGACTTCCTTATATTTAAGGTCGCAAACCTGAAAAAAAAAAATAGCCCAAACGGCGATTTATCGCCCAACCTGGCAACGCTGCTCACATTCACTTGTCTAACACTACTTCAAAGGTGGAAACATACTTATAAAACCCAACGCAACGCTTCAAAACGCATCATGTGTTGACTCAAATTAAATGTGGTTAATTTACATTGTTGACTATAGATTAGAAACATACTATTAACACCCGGCGCCATGTGATCCAAACGATCCAGTTCAGCGTATAGTCGGTGGTGAGAGAAGAACGCCATCAGACGCGTCGTGACCAGTGTGTTTTTAGTCAACACCTACTCCTACGCGTCATTTGATGAAAGTCATCTTTAATATATTCATATATTTCCCCAAATTACAATTTATCTACTCGGAAATACATTTGAAAATGTTCTTCTTGTAATCTAATTGTTTACCATTTGCAAGAATATATTGTACCATGAAATAAATTCCACAAAAAAAAAAAATTGCCCAAATGTAAAATTTTTCAAATTTTAAATATATTGTCAAAATGTACCATTTTAAGTTGTGGGAAAAAAAAAACTAGGTCTTGTCAAGTTTGTCCGGTAAATACTTAAAATACTTAAACACCTAATCATACTATGGTTTTCATCTTGTGAACTAAAAAACATTTATTCGCGTACTATTCGTTCGAGACAAATTAGAGCTATATATTCACCCTAAATTATGCACTGGACCAAAATGAAAAACATATTGCTTTGTTGTGTAAATTAATTTGATAGTTTTATACCTTGTATGTTATGTTTGCAACCACCTTGGATCTGCCATGGTTCAAAAAGAGGTGCTGCCAAAATGATTTATTATAAATATAAAACAGGTGTGCTGAGTGGCAATTTATTAAAAGTTCATTTTATTCCAAGTGCAGCATGTTTCAACAAAGTTTCACACTGATGTTTATTTTTAAAAAAAATTTTTTCTTCTTCATATTCTGAAAGTTTCTTAATTTATTATTGCAAATTTGAAAAACTTCTGGTTCAGTATTAATGAGATTTTATTTGCTTTTCTTTGGAATTCAGTTCTTTCATTAAAATTTCAAAATCATTAAAACGATATAAGATAAATATAACTTTGTGATGTTGCAAGTTCAATAACCTTTTCGACAGTTCTTTATATAGTATTTGTTTCCTTTGTTTGTTCCTGTCATTTTGTCAAGATTACTTCTTAAATCAAAAAACAAGGAAGTAAAAAAACATGAAAAACAAATTTGGATGCTACTGTAATATATTGTCTTTAAATGGGTTTTAGCAAATCTTATTTTTATGACATTTTTCTACAAGAGGAAGTAACAATCAGAAATAAATGTCATATACGAAGTGTGATGAATTTCATGCAATTTTTTAATTTACAAAACAATATACATTTATTCATCGATTTTTATATTGTCCCCATCGTTATAATGCACATATACTATCGTTTTTTCCCGGCTTCAACACACTTCGGAAACATTCTGGTATAGCATTCAGCTCCTCCAGCAATTTTGTTTTTATTTCTTCAATGGTCGTAAAAGGTCCTTTCATTGTTTTTTTTTTATCTTTGGGAAAAGAAAAAGTCACATGGGGCCATATCTGGTGAATAGGTTGGTTGCGGTATCATAACGTTGATATTTTTGGACAGAAAATCTCGAATAAGCAATAAAATATGAGCTGGTTCGTTATCATGATGCAGTTTTCAAGAATTGTCCTTCCATAAATCTTCCCGTTTTTTATGATTTGCTTCATGCAGCCGACGCAACAAGCTCAAATAGTATTCTTTATTAACTATAACATCTTGCGGCAAAAATTCATGGTATAAAATACCATGTTAATCGCAGAAGAGAGTGATAAGTATTTTAACATTCGATCGAACTTGGCGTGTTTTTTTGGGTCTTGGTTCATTTGGAAGCTTCCATTGAGATGATTGACCTTTGTTTCGATGTAATAACCGTACACCCACGTCTCGTCATTCGTTATGATGCGCTGGAGCAATGTTGAGTCACTGACGACATCATCTATCATTTTCTGCGCGACTTCTTTGTGATTCTTCAGCAACCTCTCTAATTGTTATTTGGCAGTTATCAAGAATTTTTTTCTTAACTTCTTCCTCTTTTTTCCTGTGATTGAACTGCTGGGTCTCCCAACTCTATCATCATTTTCAACTGATTCTCAGCAATCTTGAAAGCGTTTACAGTATTTGTAAATCGCTCGTTCATTCATACTTGACTCACCAAAAGACTTTTCTACTACTTTACAGTACTTGATTTCACTTTTCATGCAAAATTTAAGGCATATTTTTTTATCCCTTATTGTGAAAAATAAAAAATCACCAAATATATAGAAACACAACTTTAATTAACTGTAAAATCTAAAATACACATCCAATAAGGCTCTCAATTGAGACAATCGTCAAAGACAGGTTCCAACATGACAACAAAAAAGTTTATCAATCCAAAAAATGTAAAGCAGGAATTTCAAAACTGCATGAACTTTTTGATGACACCAATATAATCTAATCATTTTGATGGGCGGTGTCAAGTACAAATTGACATTGTTGCTGTGCGCCAAAAAATTATCTTATAAATCTAATTTACATTTTTTGTGAATCATTGCCAAAAGTGTATTTATTTTCTATTTTATACAGCCATGAACTTTTTTTAAAAATATTTTTGGACTTAGCTACTAAGGCCATTATCCAGTAGATGCATTTTATTTTTTGTAAATTTTACAGAATATGACAATTATATGTACACTTTTGGACAATACAAATATCCATGCCATAACCGGGAATCAAACCCGAGTCCCCCCTGGCCCAAAAGTCAAAGCATCGCTACACTAACCACTACGCCACGGTGACCGGCAGACATGAAGTTCTACGAACGATGCTACTTTTGTTTAGGATTTGACCATTAGTGTTAATTTCAAACAGTTTATACATAATGTTCCTCATTATATCGCTCATATACTCTAATTTTGATAGTGTAAAGCAGTTCTTAAGGTTATTCTATTTTTAGCAAGACATTTTCAGTTTTTCAGACGACTCTAGTATTCATATTTGAAAAATCGCATGAATTGATCTGGTTAGAAATATAATATTTTAAGCTAATATAATTTCAAAGTTTCAGTTTATAAGTGCCATATTCATTTAATACTCTCTCATTTAAAAACTAGGTTATCGTCTCTTTCCACTTCTTAAAATTGGCTTGGATAAGATGTGTTAGTCAAATTGGTTTCAATCAATATCAGGTAAAATAATTTTGGTAATTTAGTAAAACCTTTGAAACGATACCCTAAATTACACATCTACTTATCTGAACGAACCATATTACATAGCATGGTTTTAACTTAATTTGACGTTTCCCCTTTTCTAACTAACCTAATTTAATCTAAACGACTCAGTTCATAAGCTAATGTCGAACTTCTCGTCATCTTGCAGAAATGTTGTAATTTTTGTTAAAATTAAAAAATGTTTTATTTCAGAGGGTTAATTTTTCTTACAATTATTCTAATTAGTATATAATTTTTTATCTAAAACAAAGAATTTTTTGTTTCTGCTTTGAAACTGAAAAAAACTTATTTTAGTATAATTTATTTAATTTTGTTGTTTCTTTTTATGTTGCTGAGATTACTAAATATTATGTTTTGTGTAGTATTCATAATTCGTTGTCTACTTACACGATTTGAGCAACAGAAATATGGCAGATATTTCGAATAAAGGCGCATACAGACGGTGTGCCAACGTTCGCTAATGCCGGTACTGACGCTGGCCATAACATGTAGCATTGGCAGACACTTATACTTGCGTACCATACAGACGATGTGTCAGTGCTGGCCAAGTACAAAAATAACGAACATGGGCCAACGTTTGTAAAATGGCGTCTGTTAATGAAGGTGAGGTTATGATTGCAGCTTCGACTTTGATTTTGATATTTAAAATCGATTTTTTTTTTTATTTAACTAATTAATGGTTGCCTCAACTTCTCAGGCTATTGGCCACCAGATACATATGTTACTTATGTTAATATTGCATATATACATTTGTATGTCACTATACATATAGTTTTAACAATATATTACATAGGTAGTATTTTCATTAAATTAGATAGTTATATTTTTGAGGCTATTTTTATGTCCTTTAAGAATTGGATAACCCGAGATTCTGTGTCCGTGTTGTTGGCTAGCAGGTCCTTAATTGTAGTTGGTAAGGAGTTTGAGTCTTTTTGCCTTTGGTACTGGAGGAACTTTACACTCTAGGAGGAAATGTTCCATAGTTAGTTTGGTATTGCATGTACTGCATATTGGTGGATCAGTTCTCTCAAAGATGTACTTATGGGTGTACATAGTATGGCCAAGTCTCAATCTTGTCAGAATGACTTGTTCTCTTCTGTTTGTGCGAGAATTCTACGGTCTTACAGTATCTTTTATTCTGTGGAGGTGATTGGTGTCTGTTGTATTTTGCCATGCAATTTTCCATTTTTCTTCCATTTTTCTTCGAATATAATTCTTCCAGTCATAGCTAAGTATATGCATATCTACTAGTTCGCCGTTTACGGCTTCTTTAGCTAGTTGGTCAGCTTCTTCGTTGCCTTCTATCCCTGTGTGCGAAGGTACCCACATAAGAATAATTTTCTTGCCTCCACTAATGGCTTCATGGATGGATTTTTGAATCTTCGTGGCGACAGGATTGATGGTGCGCGATTTCTGAACTGCTTGTATTACTCTCAGTGAGTCACAGTGTATGACGTATGTACGGGGAACTTCTGTGTTGATTTTTACTTCTTCAACTGCTTCGGCAGAGAATACACTGGTTACATCGGCTAAGTGAAATTTTAACTTTTTATTAGCAAAGAGAAGGCCCGCGCCAATCTTGTTTTCTACTTTGGATCCGTCGGTATATATGGCATGAAAGGGTGAATATTTTTGGACTATTGATTTATAAGAATTACGGTAAAGGATAGAATTGGTGTTTGATTTGTTATATTTTGTAAGAGAGAGATTAAGTATTGGTTTCTTAAGAAGCCAAGGAGGATATTTTATTATTTGGTCTTCCCATATCATGGGAAATTGTATTCCAATTTCTTGTAGGTGTTCGTCAAGTTTTTCGGTCAATGATGAAGATTTTCGTATTGATAATTTTCCCGTATGGTCCTGTTTTAAGATATTGTGGAATGCAAAAGAAGTGGGTTTGCTTGCGAGATTTGCCAGATAATTTAATGAAACTTGAGTTCTTCGGTGTTCGAGTGATGGCTGGTTGGCTTCACATTGCAAGCTGCTTATGCGGCTGGTTCTCATAGCCCCTGTTGTAATCCGGATTGCTGCATTTTGTTTCCAGTAATTTGGTGAACCTGTGTTTCGCATTTATTAGAGTTATGCATCCATAATCTAATTTTGATCTAATAAGTGCTTGATATATTCTTATTAGAATATCGCGATGTGCTCCCCATTTACAGTGCCCTAAACATTTAAATATATCTAATCTTTTACTACAGTTTTGTTTTAGATATATGATATGTTCCTTCCAGGTTAATTTTTTATCGAAAATTATCCCTAAATTAGATTAAAAGTATAAAAAATTACATTTTACTTTAAGTAGACATCACAATTAAGCAAAAATGGTTATAACCTTCCTTTTGAGCTCAACACTCTGGACTGATGTGATGACAAGTGTGTGCGTCGTGTTAATGGTGCTAAAATGTATATACAAGTCTGCATCGATGTTGGTCAAACTTCTTTGACTTGCGATAAGAATACCGCATCGGAAGCCAACGTCGGCCAGCGTCAAGCGCAGCCTACATTAGCTGTGACTTGTGACTTGTGGCCCATACACACGATCCGCGGTGCTAGACAAGTATAAACATTGACCATGACTTGCCACGCCGTCTGTAGGCACCTTAAGACGAACATGGGTCGCTCTTATGAAGATATGTAACTCATCGAGTTATATTAGATGTGTGCATCATGGTTAGATGCATACATTTTATAATCTCATTTGTTATCTAAACCGTTAAAAAAGTTATATAATGAAGCTATACAATTCTGAACAATGTATGTATAATATATACACATGGTATGATGGAACAATATTACTGTTTACATATTCCCTCGATATGTGCCCCAGAACATAAACTAAGCAGAGGAATCTGAGATGTTGGATACATAACCAATCTGACAAGTACATTGCGCATTTCACCTGCATACAAGCATGAACTTGCATATACGTATAATAATTAGACAGTGAAAATTGTGTGATACAAGTAAACATGGAAGGTATTTCATGCGTGACATGAATTTATTCACTAAATTCAAAACTATTTCATAATTTATTAATAAGAATAGTAAATTATCATTCATTTTATATGTCAGAGGTTGACAGTACCAAAACATGCTCCATAGTGCGCTCGAGGACAGAAACGAATCTTGGTAGATACATCTATCATAGATACATTGTTAGAAGACTTTCTTGAAAGATATTTGGGATCTATCCCTAAGATTAAATGGTAGGAGCACTAATTAAAAAACGTACTAAAAAAAATGCTTGTTGAGCATTAACGCTAATCTATGCCAGAAATATCTTAAGTTAGAAGGGCAAGTCGTCCGGATGCCAGATGATCTTACGCCTAAGAAAGGGTTGTATTGTGAATTGGTGCACGGCAATGGAAACCCTGAAGGTTCACTAAAGATGGTCGAAAACCTGAAATTCATCTCGGGAAAAGGTGTCTAGCGATCTAAACAGCTATCAAAACTTAAATCACTTGAAGGATGTCTGAAGAAAACAAGGAACGACCATAATTTTCATAATATGATCTAGTGGTGCCATCTATTAGCATCTGAGGAGTACTATAGAATGGTAGAAATATTTAGAGGAGAAAACAAGTGCTGTCACTAAAAATACGCATTTATAAATATAGTGATATAGGAGAAAACAAGTGATATCCAGACGATGGCGGGAGAAAACAAAGTATGTCCATAGGAACAAAGTCATAATTCTACACTTATCCGAAATTTACTGCATAAAAGGGAGCAGACGAAGTACTATCCTTTCTTTTGATTTTATTATCAATCATCAAATATGCTGATGCTGCTGTCCTTTCCAAATTCTGTGAAAAAGAAGAAAATTTAGAATTTTTTAAATTTTGTTAATTTTGATTATTATTACATCTCTCTCTCTCTCTTTGTCCTTTTAGCTCCCACGTGGGCAATATTGCGCGTAAACGCGTTTCTATAGCCGGTAGAAAAAAGTGGTTGGTTGGCTAGACCAACGCACTTCACTTCTTCTTATTTTCTTTTTAGTTGGTGTTTCATTTACTCTCATTTACACATATTTTTTGCAAAATCTCATTTTTTCTTTCATTCTAAGTCAATGTTTTTATTACATAATTAACTTAATTATACCTTTCCATTGGACATTCCTTGTTTTCTTCAGAAAAAAGCAAAGGTTTGTCAATCTATGAGGTAGAACCCATTGAATAGGTGAGTTATAGTATTTTCTCTGTGGTACCTTAGGAAAATGTCATATTTGGTAAATATGCTATTTAATTATTTTTATTAACTGTTATAAACTTATAAAAAACAAAGATCACAAAAAAACAAAAACGTTCATAATATAAAATTTAAATTTGTGGTAAAACTTGTGGAAAGGACATTCCCGGTTTTCTCCTGAAACCCTTCACCTTAAATATCTCGTTGATCAACTCCTGGATAGAAACAAGTTAATAATAAGGCCTGGGTCATTTTGAGGTAATCCGTGCCTTTGTGCGGAAAAACTTTAGTGTCGCGCATTGCACTCTACTGTAATAAAAATACACTTTCAAGAAGAACGTTATAGACTAGCAAAGCACCTATAGTTGCACAGAGGCAAAGTAACCATGATGTGGTTGCATATATATGAGTTTCATTCTAAAAAATTTGTTAAACAAATATAATTTCCCGTAATATCAAATGCGCAATGGTAATACTTCGTCACATATAAGTTTCACATCTGTCTTATCGAAAATACATCACTGTTCTGCTGTGTACAATGCAGCTGAAATTAGAAATTAAATAAATATATTGCGCGGGATGCTCCATAACTATAATGCTCTAGCAGGCACTACCCACCGAACGAACAATTTTATATAGATCATTCCACTCCAATTATTGTATTTTTTTAAAAATACTCACAAATAAAAGAAAAAATTCGTTGAAAGAAGTTGGATAACTTGAAACAGGAGTACGTGGGATTCAAGTGGAAGTTCAAAATATATCGCAAGAAGAATAGAAAATTGTATTTAATACTTAGTTTGCCCGAATGAATGGTATAAAGGTTAATGAGGATTATTTTGAATAAATTTAATTAAACTTAATTCAATAAAACATTATTTCACCCCTTCTGACAAAACTTTCTCTCGTAATAGGAATAAATGCTTATAAGCGGGACCCAATAAGATATTAATTTAGAAACTGGTGTAAGCATGGGACTGGGCATCAACAAACATGAAAGGCAAAGTGACCCCAAACGATGGACGCAGCTATAATAGATGAACTGTTTAGAAGTGTGATTTGGAAGCGAAGAGCACAAGATGTCTTCTGTTGAATCAATTTTTGTTCACAGATTTGAAAATAAATTTATTGGATATGGCTGACCAACTACAAAATAAAATTGAAAACTGATCAATCCTAAAGATAATAATTATGATAATAAAAATACAAAAAATGATGCTTGGATACATATTACGAGAGAAAAGGAATGCTAAATTTTATTGTTATGGTAAAAATGTCGCGCTTGTTGCGTCAGTTGTGTTTTGAAAGGTGGTAAATAACACCAAACGCAGCACTTAAAATGACTTTTGCATTAAAATTCATTATTGCTGCGCAAACTGAAAACGTAGACGAACACAATCGAATATTATGAGTTGATACTGTGCTACAATAATTTTCGACATTGCGCGATTAGAAGTTGTATAGCGCATTTCGATATAGTTTGGTGCCTACGATCCGAATACGAATTAAGCACAGAATTTGGAATGCCATTAAAAAGAAATATGAGTAAATTTTCAGTTAAAATCTTGAGGACAGTAATATTTAAATGAAAATTAAAGCAGTTTCTTAAAAAAATATTTTAAATTTGACGTAAATTATTAAAATTCAATTTTTATCTGCAGTTTTAATTTAATTATCTAACATATAAACTATAAGAACCAGAAAACCATACACGTTTATGAGGAATTTAAATTCTAATAAAATTTCATGTGAGAAGTCATTTTAAAGTTCCACGTGTAGTGGCTTAGCATTCAGATTAACCTCAAATTTCAGTTACATAAAATTCTATTACATGGCTATTTCCACAAATGGGATGGCATTTCAAATTCTGTGGTTTCATGAAAATATAGTATAATATTTACTTGCAGTACATGTGCTAAATGTTAGAATATTGTCACGTGATTAGTTTTTAGATGGAAAAACAAATCCCTGGTTCAACAACAATATTTGTTTTATAATAACATTATTTAATGGAATTGTCGTGGAAGTTGGGGAAAGCCATGAATCCCATACTGACCGGGTTCAGTTGGGTTTGCCTTCATGGCGTCGATTGTCCAACATAGTGTCAACGAGCCTTGCAGCTTCATGCTAAGTATATGCATAACATATGCGGAGGCCGATATTAACCTGTTTCTAGTTCGAGTGCAATCGAGCAAATCTCTTATCTAATCAAATTAGAGAGGCGATTGGCTAGGCGAGTATTGCTGGAGTCTCTTTGTTAATATCCTCTAATTATTTTCCTGCCAACATCCTTTAATTATTCATCCATGGTCGCCTGGCCCTCTACTGAGTCGTTTTGACAAGTTATTATTATATTAAATAAAGCTCTGAGACATTCGCCAGCAGCAAATTTACATTCAGTTACTACAAATATCTTTTTTCTACTCACCTTTCAGAAAGCTATCGTTTTCTGTTGCCCTAGCAAAGTGAAAAATTGGTGTTTCCTGAGGAGTGTTTTGTATGCAAGGCAACCCAATCGAAAAATACTTTCCGCTATAGCACAGAAAGTATTTTCCGATTGGTTAATATAAATTAAATAATATTACACATTTAAGTTTATTTTTTGTAATTAATTGTTATTTGACAATTATTTAAAGTATTAAAATTAATTCCTCCTTCGAACAAAGAGTTGGCTATTACACAATATTCTATTATATATTATTACATTTCTCTTGACTTTTGCGACAAGAGTTCTAACACTATTTTCTTTGCCGCTTCCTCTATCTCCTCGTCAACATCGCTGCTTACTTCATCTTCATACATTATTATTTAACAAACGTACAAATACCAATGTATTTTAAAATAATTATTTTGACATTCGTTTAGTTGTTTATGAACATCGTAGCAACGACAACCCATCTATTATGTATATATATATATATATATATAAATGAGTTTATTCAGATAATTATGTATATAAATCTTACATAATGATTTCTATTTATTAATTTTTGAATTTTTTAAAATAGGTGTTCATAGAAAAAATAGTATCTGTGACACCCGCAGAAAGTACAATTGTCGATTTCGAAAAATTGCCGCGTGAGCGCAGCGAGTGTAAATATCTTTCTCAATCGGCAAATGTATACTTTCTGCGCTTGTTACACAATATACTATTGTTATTTACATGCCTAAACGTAACGTCTTATCCAAACAATGGATCAAAAGTTGATCCACATTACAAAACTGTACTACAGCCAAAAAATAATAATTATTGTTGTAAACAATAATTGTCGAAATTTTTTAAGGATCTTCTGTAGTTAACTAACTACAGAAGATTCTGGAATAAACCCTTCTTTTGCACGGACCAGGCTTGAGATATAACAATGGAGAAGTGCTAGCAAAACATTTTAAATTTTACTGAAAATAGTAATGAGCCTGAAACGAAAGGAAATCCTTCTCCTAGCATGTTGCAAGAGATATACAGAAGTCATTAAACAGAAATTACAAATTTATTGAAATAAGTAAGTAATCATGTAAACCAGTTTTTAATCAACGACAGAAGGATCTCAGTAAATTTCACATTTTAGATTAAATTTTCAAGAGAATATATATAAGTGGATTGACACTGGGAATCAACAAGAAAATACTAATAATGAAAATAAGATGAGAAATGAAGCAATGCTATGGAAACAATAATGGACAAAGAGTTAATGAAATAAGTTCATTGGAAGCTCTATAAGCATTTAATAAAATTTCTTTGGAGCGAAAGAAATATTTTCTATATTCATGACTTACTGTTAAAATTTATGCTGTCAAAGAAATAGAGAAACAAATAACCCAATATTTTAACGTACTATAAACATATAAAAGCACTTCAGTATACACTTTCTATTATTTAAACAAAAGTATTTTATGAACAGACTTGGTTTCTGTTAGTTCGCATATCCGAGCAACTGTATATGCATTGACGACCTCTTCTTTCTTTCCTGGTGGAGAACATTTCAGTAATTTTCTAGACTTATATTGCCTCTTCTTTGTCATATCCATATCAACGAAGCTAATGCAACAGAGCCAATGCTAGTGTTTCTTAAGTGGTCTGAGAGAGATGAGAAATGATTTCAAACTCTATAAAGTTCCTTGAACGTAAAATTTCGAATTTATCCCTTAATACTGTGAATTATGGTCGTTATGTAAAACATTCTTTTGTGTAAATACACTTAAATATGCTGAACTTTGAGCGCAAACATTTTTTGTTTACCTAATCAACATTCGGTGTGTGTCGCGTATTTATTAAGATGAATCGTAGAATACTGTGATGTGAACTGTCACGCATACGCCTGTATGTGTATACTCGAATATATTCCTTTGAAGGGATTTACATTTGACTAGCTCTGAATTGTAAATGTTATTGTGGAAATAATATTTTCATGTCCTACTTGAATATACGGAAAACGTTATTCAGTGTACGGCCCATTGTCATTTTAGGTTTGCTTATTACTCTTTTACATCACATACACCTGTATAAACAGGTAATCAGAAAACAATGTCTGATCCATGAATTTGTATTGCAATCCACAATATTGACTTCTCAAAATATTTTAATATTAATTAATTTTATTTTAATATATTGTAATATCATTGTAACCTGTTTTTACTGTAATTTTATCTAAATTGAAATGTACAGTGACTCACAATCAAAATGTTACAGTTAAGTGAAATTGAAATACAGTGAAACCTCGGTATAACGGACATCGATACAACGGACTTCGGATATAACGGACAGCATGTAAGTGATCGTAAACTGCACGTGACTGCACACTCGGGGAATCACCCGAGTTGCGAGCGGGGAATCACCAGAGTTGCTTTGCCCCACTGCTGAATAAAATGTATCTGAAGGTTTATTCCTACATGCACAACAGTTTATTTTCTTTACTGAAAGTGGATAAATACATTTGAGTGAGGAAGAACTTGCAATACCATCAGAAGCCGTAAAGTGTTTGTTATTATTAGACAACGCACCCACATATTTCTCGGGACACATTCTACGAACTGAAGATGGCAAGTTTAATTGTATGTTTTTACCAAAAGATACCACATCTATTATTCAACCGATGGATCAGGGCATCATTTTGGCCACAAAAAGAATATATAAGAAAAAGCTTTTAAATGAAATATTGGTGGTGTTGGAGGCTGAAGAAGATGAAGAAGACAGAAGAGGCCAACGTACCATAGAAAATTTGAGAAGTTATAATTTAAAATCAACTATTTTTAATTTCGCAGCTGCTTGGAAAGGAGTAACTGCCCAAACTTTAGAAAGTGGTTGGAAGAATTTGTTTGATTGAAGTTTCTGATTTCTGTAGGCATATACAAAATAATGTTGGATAAGAAGTAGCCAAGGAAGATGTGTTTGAATGGCTGGAAACAGATGAAGGTGAGCCTGGGTATCACATTATGACGAAAGTAAAATAGCAGATGAAGTGTTGATCAAAGAAAGTGAAAATGAAAGTAAAGACAGCGAAGAGGAGGAATCAATACTCCCAAAAATAACATTATCAATGGTCAGATCGCATCTGGACGATGTAATATCATTTATCGATGATTCGGCAGATAGCTATTATATTACACGCACTTTCACAGTTTTAGAGAGTTAATAATTAAGAAACAAAAATCCAAACAAAAAATGATACATTTTTCAAACCAGTGTCACTGGAACCAGATAGTTCAAAAACAAATATGGACGACTCTCCTCAACGGGCGTGCCGTGACATATCATCTGGGGGTTTATTCTGAAACTTTTAAACGGCCACTTTCACACTGTCAAGGCCACTATTATCCATACTGTCCTGTAGGAACTTTCGATAGACTACTGTAAAAACAATTGTCGAAAATCTTACAGAATAGACCCCCTGAAGACGAATAAAGTGTAATTAGAATGTAAACTTTCTGAAATAACTTATTCAGAAAATTTATTTTTCTATAACGGAAATTTGGCTATATCGGACACCCTCTCGCCCGCATTAGTCCGCTATATCGAGGTTCCACTGTATTAAAGGAAAAAGTTTAGTTTGAAATTATATTTCAAACTATATAAATATATTTTACAATTTAGGCTTTCTTTTAAGAGCAAATTTAACTTGATGGCATCAGATGGAGGGGTAAATGTCTGGTGAAATCCGAATAAAGAATTTGAAATGAAGAATCTGCAGGAGACGGTATAACATGGAGTTGTCCATGTATTGGTTTGGGGGCTTATGTCTTAGTATGGTGTTGGTAATTTATGCTTTATAAAAGGAAAGATGAATAAATATATGTATTTAGATATTTTGAAAAATAATTTGAAAAACGTGCCGAAATATTTAAAATTTTACCAAGAAAAGGGCCCCAAGCGTACCTCATACTTGATAAAAGAGTGAATGTTTTATAATAATAATAATAATAATAATAATTTTATTGGTCCAGAAGATTATATGCATACATAATATTGGACAAGTCATTATTTTCATATTTTAATACAATTGATTGTTATTATGGTCAAAACAGTTTATGATTACTTCCAAATAAAAAATACAGAAAATATTTTTAATATATACAAAATCTTGCATCAGTGCAGTTGTCATAGAAAACTTATCAGTTGTTTTTTATTATTTATTACTCATTCTAATTACATCACTAATAGAAATACTATTAGACGTTAGTATTTAATTAATTAATAAACCAAATAATAATTTATTAATTTCGTCCTTTCAATAAAAAATTACTGATAAAACAGTTTTTGTCAAATATAAAATAATAAATAAGTTTATAAATAAATTTTAAAAAATAAATAAATAAAATTAAAAGTAAAATTTATAAATATCAATACATGAATTAGTCCGTTTTAATGACGTTGTAAAAGATACTCATTAAGATTATAGTAACACTTTTTTATTAAGAAGTCAACAAGCTGACATTTAAATGTTTTAAGTGATCCATAATCTTTCAGGTGTTGCGGCAAATTGTTGTAAATTTTCTTTGATAATATGGTCGGATTGTTAGACGTAATAGCAAATTTAGTTTTAGGTACTTGTAAATGTGCTTTTTGCCTCGTGTTGTATGCATGTATATCTGACCTTCTTTCATAATCTGACAAATTTTGTCGTACATATACACAGGCTTGATACACATACATACTTGGTAAAGTCAAAATCTTTAGATTTTTAAATATATTAACACAGGATGTTCTTTGGCTGCAACCAACCATATTACGTAGAATACGTTTTTGTAGCCGAAACAATCTGATGAGTTCTGAACCTGTACCCCAACAAAGTATACCATAAGATAGTATAGAATATATATTTGCAAAGTAATAGGTTCTGACTACTTCTTTACTACATGTTTTGGATATAATTTTTAGTTTCCAACATTCTTGGGACATTCTTTTGCACAAAAAGTCAATTTGAGTATCCCAAGTAAGATGCTGGTCCAGATGAATACCCAGAAGTTTCGCAGATGCAACTTGAATGACAGACTTCTTATTTTTAATCAACTGGCTAACATCGTAATTCAATTTACTTTTAGAAAATTTTATGAAACTACATTTCTCATAATTTAAGAGTAGATCATTTGATTGCAACCAATTGCTTAAAGAATGTAAATCTTTGTTAACGTTTGTTACAAGAGCTCGACAATCTGCGTCAGAACCCATTACTGTGGTATCATCTGCAAAAGCTACAAGTTCCGAACTCAGAGCACCCTCTACAATGTCGTTTACATATAATATATACAAGAGAGGCCCCAGTACACTACCTTGTGGGACCCCTTGGATTACAGATTAATGATTTGATTTTGACTCACCAATTTGAACATATTGTGCCCTGTTTTCGAGGTATGATGTAAGCCAATCCAAGGCTTTTCCTCTTATTCCTAGATTTTCAAGTTTCCCTAGCAGTATTTTGTGATCGACACGATCAAATGCTTTTGATAGATCCAAAAATACTGCTAATGTGTGCCGGTTTTTGTCCAAATTTTCATATATAAAATTTAGTATGTTTAAAAGTGCCGTGGTTGTTGAACGTCCTTTTCTGAAACCATGTTGCTCCGATATTATAACTGCACTCTTCTCCATGAATTCAACAATTCTAATCGACATTATTTTTTCAAATACTTTAGATATGGGAGAGAGCAATGATATCGGTCGATAGTTTTCTACCTGTTCTTTATCACCTTTTTTAAATATCGGAACAACTTTGGCTATTTTCAGGTCACTAGGAAAAATACCTTGAGAAAAGGATTTGTTTATTAAATGTGCTAGTGGTTTAGCAATGAATTGAATGCATTTTTTTATTATTTTTGAGCTAATTCCATCATAACCTGAGGAATACGATATTTTCATATTTTTAACAACGTTTGAAACTTCTACTTCATCAGTTGGATTTAAAAATATACTATGTTCGTTCCAATAGTTCATAGTATTTACAACGCAATTACTGTTTGGGGATTTATTTATTGTAGTGTAAAATTTGTTCATGTGATTACTTATTTCTAAGTGACATGTGCAAATTTTACCATTTATATTTAATTTAATCCCATCAGAACTGTCGGATTCCCGTTTACTTTGTAAATTATTTTTAATAACTGTCCAAGTTGCTTTACTTTTATTATTCGAGTTCAAAATCAAATCATTATTGTACTGCCGTTTTGCCAGCTGTATGGTTTTCCTGTAAATTTTCTTGTATAATTTATAATGCTCTAGATTCGCTCTAGTTCCATGTCTAGATAACATATATAAATCTTTTAAGGTTTTGGAAGAGGTTTGGATTCCTTTTGTTTATAACTGTCTTACAGTGATAAACAATTTTTCGTAGTCACCAGACGTTAATATTATTGAAAATTAATGATCGAAATTAGAAACAGAAATTCGAAAACATAATATATCAAGAAAAGATCTAAAACGGGTATTTCTAGGAGGAATGGTCAAAAATTGCACCTGCATACACAAAAAAATTAGTGGAATCTATGCCAAATAGCTTAAAATAAATAATAAAGGAAATCCCAATGAAATAGAAAAATAATTGTTGTTATAGTTTTAATTATTATATACCATCATCTACTCCATACCACTACACGACCTACACCATCAACTGTTATTATTTTATGTTAAAAATGGTGTATCATTTTCATGGTTTATTTTAATATCAATTTTTATTTTGTTAAATAATAATTAATTAAAACGATTGCTAGTAATAAAATATGTTAGAAGAAGCATTATTCGTAAAATGTAATGACATGATATTGAATTATAATTTTCAATTAACTTTATTCCTTAAACATTTCAAATCCACTTAACTGAATCATTTTGACTGTGAGCCACCGTATATATTTGACTTGTGTAAACATTTATTCAAAATGTGCTTAACACCAATAAAAATATTTATATATTATTATTATTATTATAGTTAGAGTGTTTTACTAAAGGATTGACCGTTCGATGCATAGAAGTACAATTTATGGTTCTATATTTCACATTAAAAGCTTCTTGAAAATTTACGATCTATTTTTAAATATATCATTGTTGTTTTATGTGCGTATATAAAAAATGTGAAAAGTCCTTTAAATCACAAAGATTAAACTGAACGTTCTATATTTTCAGCCATGAACGTTATATATCAAACAAATATAAAGTTAAATATAAACTTTTGGAATATTTTAAGCTTTACAACATAAAATCCTGGTTAGTTTTTTACATCAAACGACATGAATATTGCAGAAAAAGTTATCATATAATATACCCACGCAGCTCATTTGTATTTAGTTATTAAGAAAGTTTTACAGTTTTAGAAGTATTTGCATATTTTTTTACTTTATTTCAGTAGAAAAAAAAAAAAAAACTGTTAATAAATAACAAGAGTTAAATTTAAATAGGAAACAGGTAATCAAGGATGCTGTCTGCCATCTTTACTATACATGAAAAAGTCTTCTTTCTACATACATGAAAGAAATTATATGAAGAAAAAGTGCGGATAGATGAGAAACAAAATTTATGCTAGTTACCAATGGACTTCAAAAACAATTTGGCTTACATGGTATACATCGAGATACATAATTCCTGATTTATGAAACACTAGCAGTAATACCCAGCGTTGCCCGGGAGAAAAATAAAGTTTATTAAACGATATTTAATAAAAGAGTGCTGCAAATTCAAAAAATTCAAATTATTTTAATGAGGGGTTAAATACCAACATACGTTACCTTCGATTTTAGTTATTTAATTTAAGAGCGTTTAAATTATCGAGACGCTTCAGACGGTTCCTTCTCAGACGTTATGCAGAAATGTAGTTCTATCAAAATGTCAATAGTATCAGACAAATTGAAGAGAAAAATAGAATTCCAATTAGATAAAAAAATTTTTTACTATGTAAATTTTTGTAGTTTGGTTGTGTATAATTTTAAGTTGTTATACGTTGTTTTCGTTATTTGATTTATTTATTTATTTATTTATTTATTTATTTATTTATTTATTTATTTATTTATTTATTTATTTATTTATTTATTTATTTATTTATTTATTTATTTATTTATTCATTCATTCATTCATTTATTTATTTATTTATTTATTTATTTATTTATTTATTTATTTATTTATTTATTTATTTATTTATTTATTTATTTATTTATTTATTTATTTATTTATTTATTTATTTATTATTACAACGCCCAATAGTTAACCCACAACGGGCAGGTACAAAAATATACATATAAATATATGCCAATAAAACAAAAATTATTACATATTCAAATAATAATCTTGAAGAATATACAAAATATTCAATATACAAAATTTTACAATACACAAAAATTCAAAATTGCAAAATTCTGATCGTCAATAGAATTGCACAACATTTTACTGAGATAATTCATTGAGTAAGTTTTGCGACGACTAGTTAGGCAGTAGATTGAAAATATGCTCAGGAGCGTTTCGTATGATAGTTCCCTAGGTATATAATATCCCATAACTTTATAATAAATATATTATATACGTTGTACCCTTTCTAATGCATTAATGTGACAATCATAGAGAGGGTTCCAAACAATAGAGCAATACTCGAGTTTTGACCGTACAAATGCGTAGTACAATAAAAAATGGCATTTAAGTTAGTGAAAGTGTGAGTATTGCGAATTATATAACCGAGCATTTTTATTGCTGAAGAACAGATATTATCTAAGTGCAAGTTGAATGTTAATTTTTGGTCAAAAGTAACACCGAGGTCCCGAATCGTACTACAATGCGATAGATTTTGGTTCGAGATGGAGTATACAAAATAATTTGGATTGAGTTTCCGAGTAAATGATAAAATTTTACATTTTTTTAATTTAAATTAAGTTTATTAATCATAATCCAGTTAATAAGGATGTTTAAGTCCGATTGATGAAGTTCGCAATCCTGGCACGAGTTAATTGACCTGAACATTTTTAAGTCGTCAGAAATCAAATAAACTAAGCTAAAAGCCATGAAATGTTTTATTAAATTTGCCAATAATACTACTAGACATTTTGATTAGAAACTTTTCCTAATTTTTGCTACTAATAAATTTGGTGGTGTCAACTGAACAGTTAAGTAAAGATTTTTAATAGAGTTGAATATAATCAAGTAAAGAAACCTTGTTCTTCAAAGTATAAAAGTTGAGTATTGTTTTAGTTCATATTTGTTCAATAATTGATAATTATTAATAACCCTTTCGGGTTGTCAGCGGTAGAATTTTATAGACGATTCACTTAAAATTTTGCATTGTTTGTTTATTTACTTGTTAAATAATCCTGGTAATTCCCACCTGTTACAAATTGGTTCCAGCGGCCGGATTGTTAATTAATTGATTATTTAAATTATCTATAACCCCTTATCTTTAACCCCACCGTTTACAACTGGTTGTCAGCGGTTAGGATACCAGTAACAGTGGTTTTGTCGCTCATTGTTTTGCTACATTACGAGATAAAGATACTCTGTATTATTGATCTAAATTATTATCTTTAACTCTCAAAGTTTTCTACTGTTACATATTAAAACAAAAAATTGGCTTAGGAACGATCGACACACCTCAAACAGTTTTATTTGAATACTTACACAAATTCTACAAAGAACACAATGAGACATTGATGTTTTGTATAAAATTCCTTGTAGAAATCCTCATTTTCTTTTGATTTAAATTCTTTAGTCAAGAATTTCAGTTTGAATTTCACCACTTGTTTACGTAATTGGGTATAAATTGGAAACGTTTCGATAATGAAATCAGAAGACACAAAATAAAATTTCCTAAAGGATAAAATTGGAAAAACTCTTTCTACATTTCCGGCTCCTTAGTTCAATAACCTGATACGTGGAACATGTGAAAACTTCTCAGTTTTCCGTCCATTTGATGCGGTGTCAAATTTCGCAAAACTATTTTTTTTAATAAAAAACGAGCAAACATTAAACATGTCGAAAGTCGAGAAGTTTTCAACTTTATTTTCTTTTAGAGGACAAAAAATACTGGGAATAGAACTGTGAAAATCATAGTTCTCTGTCAAAGAGTTTGACAGGACAAGTTTGTGAGTTATGGTTGGTTCAGAAGGTTTTTGTGGTTTACCAAAACTTCTAAATAAGTAGTGGGTTTGTATTTAATCCAGGGTAATTTTTTTTTAGTCTTGTTCTTATGTTGTCAGTGTTTATCCTTTTTGTGATTGCGTGGGAGTCCTTAGCGTTTATCTTGTAAAAGAACAACAGAAAAAAGTTTCAGTTTTTGTTTAACTATTGTAGTAGCGGACCAAGCTATTAATCTGTTTTATGCTGCTAATTGAACTTTTGAATTGTTAAACTCATTACGAATTTAATATACGGAGTGATTATTTAATGGCGAGACAACGTCACTGGAAGTTTTAATAATTTGCCGTTTCATACACATCGTAGCAGGCGATTATGCGCGCATTCGCATAATCTTTTTTTCTTCATAATCAAATTTTCTTCAAGGTTATTATAGTCATAGTATTCTGCTAGGAGGCACGTAAAATTCGGTGACGTCGTCTCGCCATTAAATAATCACTCTGTACGTCTGTCCTTGCATATGTAAAATATGTATTGTCGTAAATTAAATTCTACATTACAATACAATGAAAGATGGTTCCTGTTTACAATTTGTAGTCTATAGCTTTATAGTTTTACAATGTAGGTTGTATAAACAATTCTAAATAAATTTACTACCCTTTAAAAAGGAAAAAGGTAATTGCTTTGTATTGAGCATTGTATTTTATGTGTGTGTGGGATGTTTACTAACTCAGTATCTTCGAAATGAAAGATTTATCTTTTATTTCGAACCAAAATACGACTCATTTTTCAACATGGTCTCTTTTAAGCTCGATACATTTTGCGCAACGATATTCCAACTTCTTTAAACCTTCCGAAAAGTACGATTTCTTGAGCTCTAAAAAATAGATGTGTTGTGTTTTTTTTATAGGATCGGTCGAAACGTCACGGTTGGCTGAATGAATCTAAATAATTTCATTGTACTTCATGGTACTTACTTTGAAAGGCCCTTCCACATAGTGGGTTCCAAAACTTGCGAGCGGAATCAAGTCTGAAACCCTAAATGTCCGCCAGTCGGTTGCTTAGATTCTTTATGACAGGAATAAGGGTGTTTGAAATAAAGTCTGCATTTTACTTAATCTACTTTTAATTTTCAATTAAGGTTTAAATTAAAGAGTACACTAGAACTTACAATTAAAATGCTGGCTAAGAAATCCCATGAGAGACACTCAACAAAAAACCTGACAGTCACCGTTTCACCTCGCAAGCCGTTAAACACCTCACAGTGTTTAACCTGATATCGAGGTTCGTTCAATTTATTTAAACTGTTTTCAACACTTCCAGACTACTTCTCGTTCATTACACGCTACCGGGTTTCTCAACCCAAAAATACTTGGTTGGTATGTCCGATTCCGGTGATGGTTAACTCACGACTCTCTTGTCTCTCACACGATTTTCCCAGCCCTTTTCTTAAAAGTAATAATTTGATGACTAAAACCCCATTTTTTGTTGTAAATCAGCTTTCCATTTAACAACAAAAACCTTTTAACTTATCTTAAAGACTCATATTTCTATTCCAATAATTAATTTTGACTCTAATTACCTACGAAGTCCATATCACTGAAAATATATGGTCGCATATCTGCATCTGTGTAAACATTCGACAAATTTTAAACAAATCATATAATATATGACCGTAAATTCTACCCTTGTCTCTCAACATGTAACTAAAAAAATATATGGTAGCTCAACTAATCTTTGAGGATGTTTATCTTAAAATAGATAAGTTTTTATATTTAAATAATTGGAATATTTTTAACTAATTGAATCATTTTAATTCAAATAATAATGAAATTTTATTTCTGAAATTACCGCTCCCATAGCGTATTTCAGCGATGTTCTCCTCCTCTGATGCGTATCTTTTTCCAGCGAGCCAATTCTCATATTTGGAAAAATAAATAAGTCGCAGAAGATCAAATCTGAAGAATAGGGTGGATGCGGGAGCAGTTGGTAGTGCAATTCGACCAATTTGGCCGTTATTGCGGACGAGTTTGTCGATATTTTTTATATACACAAATGTTGTTATAGTAATTGTAATAAGTAGTTGCATTAACTCAATCACATATCTCAACTCAACTCTGACATCGACTACATGAAACAGATTGATAGAGTTGCCTCCAACTGCCGATATCGCATCTTATATATTCGCAGCATTCTTTCCAGTCTTGCCTTTGAGTGCCAAAAGTGTTGCCACTGAAAAAAATCCAAATAATATTTGCAATGTTATATTTCAATTTTTATGTGGTTTTACTAATTTATATATATTTTTTTGTTTTAGGTTAGTGCTCCATCTATTACCACAGGCAAAGGGTATGTTTATAAAAGATTGTATTAAGACTAAATTGTGCGCATAAGTTAGCAGTGGCAAGATAGCCCTATACGAGTTTTAACCCAAGTTGTTTCCACCTTTCACTACCCTATTCACCAGATTCTAATTTAGTACTCTAAAGTCTTTCAACCTCATTAATAGTGAATATAATATAAATATTCAATTAAACAAAATAAAAATTTATTTAAATATCCAATAAAATTTCAGTTATCGTAAAATAGCTCTTTAATTCTGACTATTAAAATTAAATGAAATATTTATAAGAGAAATAGAATTCACAGTTATATTGGCAATTGGATTGAACTGAATTGGAAGTCGGAGATCATATTATACTCGTTAATTACAATGACCTGGATTAGTTTGCAATAAAAATAGTCAGTAGCGGCCCTAGTTATATCCTTTTCTCAACATCCCATCTTCTAAGAAATGGAAAATTATCGCATGAAGCGCCTTATCGGACCAGGCGACCTCATGTAGTGGTTACCTGGCTTACCGTCTCGGGCTGGCCCTCTTAACCCTGGACGGTCACTATGGGGTCTCTTAGACCCAAGCAACTATAAAAATCTTATTGTCGTTCTATTGTAAATTCAGTTTGAATCTACTGCTCCCAAGAAAAGCTTGTGTTGTTGTTGTATATCAAAGTGATTTTTTTTTTATAACGATAAATACAAAGGAAAAGTACAGCCCGGGTAAGTTAGACCCCATTGTGGCTTTTATGCAGGTTATATTATTATTATTATTATTATTTTTATTTTGTAATTTCAGTAAAATGGCATCTTGTAGCAAAGAAAAATACCGTCCATTACCGGAACGGGAATTATAAATAGCGACAGAAAATATGTGGACAGACGAGAGCGAGGTGGAAGATATTTTTGGTGAAAATTCCGATCTGGAGCAAGATTTTGTACAAGAAGAAAGTGATAGCGAAAGTGATCAGGATGATGATATAAATTCGTCATTATTGTTTAGATATGATAATGTGATACCACATAGTGAATTATATGAAAAAAAGGGACATAAATGGACGAATATTTGTGCATCAAAGCGTAGGCGTCCAAAGCGATGTTGTGATGACAATTAATTATAATATAATAATTAATTTTTTTTAATATAATAATTTTTATTTATTTGTTTACCTATACATTTTTTTTTTCCATACATTGATAATTTTTGTGTTGCCATGTTAATAAACGAATATATATCTATATATTTTCTTTTTCAATTCTATGTTTTATTTTTTAGTTAATAATAGTTTTTGCAATGTTTTATGTAAATATAATAGCTTCTAATTATTCCATTATGACTACATATATACATACTACGTATAAAATATTTTGTTTTCTTAATTTCAAAAAAATATATAATTATTTATCATTTTTATATACTTAATATGTTCAATTTATCATTTATATGTATTTACCATGTTAAATAATTATTTGCAATTAATAAAAATGTTTTAATAGTAAAATAATCGAGTTTTTAATACTAGGGTCTACTAGACCCCAGTATGACGTTTATGTCACAAGAAGTAAGTATGACCGTCCAGGGTTAATAGTGACTGAAACAAGCACGATAGCTGATCCTTATAGGAAAATTCATTTTTGGGGTTTTGTAATTAAGACTCATGACTCATGTGTCTGTCTGTCTGTGCGGTAGAAATTGTGACCAAACTGTTGGACCAAGAAAGTTAAAATTTGGCACGCTTGTACAACTTTTTAACACACATATAGAAAAACTATAGAGAGTATACATCGTAGTGTCACCCAGGCAGAGTACTGAATATATTGGACAGGAGCCTCCCAACTCCCATAGTGACCTAATCCGACTTGCGGATGTTGACCAATTTAGTATCTTTCAAGGACTTCATCATATACTCCTTAGAGAATGGGAGCGAAGTCCATGCCATCTACACAGATATTCGGAAAGTGTTTGACCGCATTAACCACAACATACTTTTGGCCAAACTGAAAGCGTACGGAATTCAGTCGTCCCTGCTATTTTGGTTAGACTCATACCTAAAAAATCGTACTCAACGAGTTATAAATAACTGCTTATCGAAGATAATTAACGTAACATCTGGTGTACCTCAGGGCTCACACTTGGGTCCCATATTGTTTACCTTGTTTATTAATGATATAGGTGCAGGAATCCTTAAAAGCAATTATCTCTTATTCGCTGATGATTTGAAACTTTATTCAGTGGTTAACACACCTGCCGACTTCATTAACTTACAGAACGACCTGGATGTAGTGGCTACGCGATGCATTACAAACTCTCTATTTCTGAACGAGACTATTTTACTGCATATGTTTTTCCAAAAAACGTATAACATCGTCTTTCTCGTACAACATCAACGGGACTAGTCTCAAGCAAGTTGATGAAACGATCCTTTTGAGAAACATATTGATTGCATTTGTAAAAAGGCAATACGTCACACTTCATTAAAAGAAATACTTCTGATTTCATTAAACTATGTTGCCATTAAATCGTTGTACTCAGCACTAGTCAGGAGTCACCTCGAGTATGCAAGTGTGGTGTGGAGTCCGTATCAGTCCACATACTCCAACCGTTTAGAACATGTACAGGACAGGTTTATTAAATACCTACTGTACAAATCGTACATTAATTATACTTTGCTGTCTCGAGATCAACGGCGAAAATTAGTCGATATGGAGTCACTTTGAATGAGCGGGATATGGGCGGGTTATGCTTGCTCCATAAACTCATTAAGGGGGTTATTTCTTCACCGCAGCTTTTAGAAAGATTAAAAATAAAGGTACTTATTCGTTCGACGAGGACAAATGAGACCTTCATAGTATCCCGGCACAGAACCTGCTACGGAAGTGATGTTACCATTGACAAGATCTGCCATCTATACAATTCCGTCTGCTGCAGTGTTCATAACACAGCAGATATTTTTTGCTCCACACTAGTCGGATTTAAAAGAAGCATTTTTAATACCCTTAGTCAGGATGAAGTAATTTATTGACGTATTAATTGTACTTAATTTTTATTTTCTTTTATTTGTGAAATTATTATGTAAAACATATTTTACTATGTATAATTTAGGATTGAACCTGTAAATACAAATTACTTAATAGAAAAAATAAATAAATAAATAAATATACAAGCCATTGGTAGCAAGGGTCGCTGCCTCTGCGGTAATAAAGCTATATCAGCTTATGGTTATCTACAATTTAGTTTTAGCACAAATCGTTTGAAGGTTTCATCGTTAGCTTGTCAGATATTGTTACGGAAATTATATCTCAGAATTACGTGGAAGTAAAAGTCGATGTTTTGTAATACAAGATCACAGAAATCTTATATATACCCACGTGTATAAAATGGCCGAGTGGCCCAATTACGTCTGACGTGTCAACCTGATTGATGTTTTGTTTATATCCTCTGTCTTAAGTCCCAAAGCTGGTGTGACATGTCTTGTCCCTTGTGCCAAGTGTAAATAGAAGTAAATACAACGAGAGCTTGAGCAATAGTAACTTGATCTTGTTTTATACAGACTTCGGAAATAAATTCGCAAGTTTACAGTGAGAAATGCAAGGGTGTTCTCAGACGGTATTTACGAAGTTTAAAGGAAAGTTGTTCAATTAACGATTGTTGGAATATATTTTGAAAGTAAGTAGTTAAGTTAAGTAGATAACTAAGTTTAATTATCAATCAATTCTATTCTCTAATTTTAGCACCACAGTTAATTTGAAGGACGACGTTAACATTAATTAAACAGCACCTCTGCAATATTTATTTTTTTGTAAAAGCAACATTATTAAAATTTTAAAATATTGCTGTTAAAATTTTGAAAAATAACTATTAAAATAAACGACGACTCTGAAAATGGCTCTAATTTTTAACAGGAGTGTAATATAACAATATTAGTAAATGACGGATATCAGTTTATAAAATTTAATTTTATCAGAACAAATTCAAGAAAATGAAAGGTATGCAAAGAACTATTTTTTAAATAAATATAAGTAAATAAGTAAATATAACAATTGTTGACACATAAACATATAGGAAAGATAAAGAGAAGTTATTTTTATCTCTGTCCATTCTCTATCTGTCAGGTCTCCCACCTCAATGGCCTGTCTACTTCATCCCGTCACGATCTTCTTCATCTATCTCTCTTTCCTTGTCCTATTGGGCTCTAGTCTGTCACTCTATTTATCCATCTTCCTTCATTTTCTCTTCTAACATGGCCGTACAAGATGAGTCTCTTTTCTTCTATGTATGTTAAAATTCATTTTATTTATTCACTTCTAATGCTGTCAATTCTTGTGACCCATAACACTTTCTCCAGTATTTATTTTCCATAGCAGTGATTTTATTTCGAATCTTTTTATTCATAACCCTGTTCTCTGGTCCACATGTCTTAATACTTTGGACTATAGTTTTGTATATCATTGTTTTTGTCCTTTTTGTGAGTATTTTGTTCCAGAGACCTGGGTTTAGTTGTTTAATGCGTGTTCATCTTTGTTTCAGTCGGCTAATTATTTCTTGTTCCGTCGATGCATTTTTTGAGATCGTGTATACAAGATATTTGGATCTATCACACTCTTTTATTTGCAGATCTTCCTAGATTTCCAGGTCGTGAATTTTTTCTTCATCAGTTGATAGGTACTCCGTTTTATGAAAGTTTATTTTCAAACCAACTTTTTCGTATTCTTCTTTCAATTTTTGAACCATATTGCTTAAATCTTCATCATCTTGTGCTATAAAAATCTGGTCATCTGCAAAACTGAGAGTGTATAGATATTCGTTCCTGACTGGGACGTCAGTCCCCTTACATTTTCTTGTCCATTTTTCCAAATGCGGATTCTAAATATATTTAAAAGCGTGGTAGAAGTAGGGCAGCCCTGTAGCAGAGTCATTGCTGGTCGAATATGGCCAATTACGTTTGACCAGTTTTTATATAGGATGTATTATTCTTGTATAAGGCCTTCATTGCTGCTTTAAGTTTAGGGTGGACGCCTATCTCTCCCAGTGCTTCATATTAAACGATTTTATTTAATCGATTCCGTATTATATATATATATATATATATTAAATATTGTGTCTGGTACTAAATGCAACCTATTAGCGCGGATAAACAAGCAAATTTTTATGATTCTGAAATCCATTGTTTTATAAGATTTTTGCCAAAAAGTTATAAAAAAACTTTTGTCTCCTATTTCCCAGAGGGGTTGATCTAAAAATTTGAAAAAGTCTCAATAATAATTCAATAGAAATTTTTGATAAGACAAGTTTTTCGAAAGTATTTTTTGTCGTTGAAAATAATAATTATTTTTTATAATGGACAACTATGCAAGAATAAAAAATGCGAAAGATCGGAATTACTTAATTAAATTGCTGGGTAAGGTCAGTTCGAGTGTTGTTAGTTTTGAATATCACTAGTTTGGAAGTTTAAACATGAAAGTGGCGTCTAATCATATTAAAAGCATCGTGCTACAATATATTCTATAAGTTATACGGTAGACACAATATAAATTAAGATTAGCTGAACTTCGTATCCATTCAATCTTTGTCGTAAAATGTACAGTAGTTTATCGTTTGTAGTACTGCCGATAGGAAGGTGAATATATAACCACATTCCTCGCAAAGATACGACCAATTATACGACCAAGAGAGCTTCAAGTTGGCCAAGCGAAATAAACATAAGAATAAACTTATACCTCCGATAGCTATTCCGCTGCTTATCTGAGGTTTGTAAAAGTGGCCCTAAATAAATAAATAAATAAATATATTTTATTTAGCCAATTATCTAAATATACAAAAAAAATCATACATATTGCCTTAATTATATTAATTACAGAAATAATAGATATCAATAATATTAGAATGAATTAATAACAGATAATAGAAAATAAAATAATTATCCATAAAATGGAGATCACCACAATGAACATGAGTTCAGCGCGTGGCAGAGGAAAAAAAAACAAATATGAAAAGTAACAAAAAATTCATTTGCAGCCATATTTTCTAAAGATATCCAAAAGAAATATCCATAGAAATTTTATCCAAAGAAACTGTATAGCTTAATATGAAAATAAGTAATTCTTTACACAACATTTCGCTTGGCCAACTTGAAGCTCTCTTGGTCGTATCGTTGCGAGGAATGTGGTTATATGTGTATATTCACCTTCCTATCGGTAGTACTACAAACGATAAACTACTGTACATTTTACGATAAAGATTGAATGGATACGAAGTTCAGCTAATCTTAATTTACATTGTGTCTACCGTATAACTTATAGAATATATTGTAGCACGATGCTTTTAATATGATTAGACACCACTTTCATGTTTAAACTTCCAAACTAGTGTTATTCAAAACTAACAACACTCGAACTGACCTTACCCTGCAATTTAATTAAGTAATTACCGTTAAATTGGCAACATCTCAGACAGTGGCGCACCCAGATTGGACCGGGGTCTGGGCCCCTTCCAAGAAGGAAAGAAATACCAAATTTTTAGATTTTTTATCACTATTTCTAATATTTCTTACGTAAATATATGGATTTAAAAAAGAGATGAGAACCTTTTTTTTGGTTACCACTTTTTACAAGTGAAGACCTTTTTTCTAGGTCATTACTTGTATTTCAAAAGCGAGGAACTTTTTTTGTCTTCCGCCCCCCCCCCCCATAAAAAATTCCTGGGTGCGCCACTGATCTCAGACATTCAAACAATTTTCGCTATTAACATTTCATTTAGGGAAAAGTTTGGGTAATTTGCATATTTACGTAAGGTTACAGTTAAAGATACAAAGCTACAAAAAGAACAAATTTGGAAAATCTGATGAGCAAAAAAAATTCCTTATATAATGGTAGTTGTGGCGCAAATTATTCTAATAATTTCCACACTATTTGTTGACTTTTATAAATCACTGATGTCGCTTTTTGCCCAAAATAAAAATAATAAACTAAACTATTTTTTCGTTTATCCTACCATTTATTTTAACAACCGATGCGGAAGTAATTCGATAATTCAACAACCGTTACGCACGTACCGGTTTGTACTCACGCTTTTCCGCGTGCGGAATATATAGCATTCCGCGCTAGTTGCACAATATACTATTAAATGGCATCAATCGACAACGATTGTAGATAAAATAATGAGGAAATTAAATAATCTATCTCATTTTATCTATGCATAGCTCCACCCAGTTAGTGAAGCTTTTGACTTTGATTTGTAAACACATTTCAAGACAATTATTTTTTAATGATTGCACCACAGTAATACTTACAATTTAAAGGAAGTGATGTACACTTGGTATTTAATTAAATACATTAGAATATATTTTCCGCTTGATACAAATGTTTTCAACATATTTCTTAAAAAGAATAATTGCACCAGTTCTCTACTAATAATAATCTATAGAAACTTTTTTCATCTCTTCATTTATTTGCGGGTAAGAATAACATACTTTTTTCTTTAAGCCTCATAATATGTTCTTTCGTCTCTAATTTTCTATGTGATATATGCTTTTAGTACAGTGCTAAGATATCTTCGTTATTGCGGCTTCTTGCTTTGTTAATGAGTTGGATGGAAGCAAAGTGTTGTCCATCTGACTTTGTTAAGGTCCCGAAGCCATATATAAGTATGAGCCGTACTATATTATAAACCCAGGGCCGGTCATAGGAAGGATGGCACCGGAAAGCGGGGCATCCGTTCCCCGGATATATTTGTTAATAAAAAAGATATAATATGAATAATAAGGCATGATTTTATTGATCAACTAACACATCTCGCACATCATAAAATATATTTTGTACTATTCTATTTACGATATATATAACGTACTCTCTGTACACCGTTAATATGACCCTTATCGCCCCTGCATAAGGTTCTCTTTCGCTCGCTGCGAAGCAAAACACAGTTTTTAACGTATTTAGGCTCTAAAACATCTGTACTCTCCGTTCACTTTCGCTCCCTACGAACAACAGTTTTCCCGCCCAAAATCCGTTATTTTTACACAAATTACGCGAGATTTGCGTTGATTTTCACTGTTTCATACAACTTGGCACAGTTTTTATGCGAAATTATTACTGTCTTACACCACATATCACTGTTTTCACTGTTTTTAAGTAAAATCGCGAACACTTTTTTACTTTTTATTTCGGCACTGCTTTTAGAAATACATCACACCGCTGCATTTGTCAGGCATGACGATTTGTCTACATTTGACTTGAAAGTCAATTGTAGAAAGTCAAAATATATATATATATATACCTTAGCAACGATGTTGCACACCACGATCGTTAATAAGGGTAAATAGTGCTTAATGATATTGTTGCTAACATACATATAACCCCAGAAAAAGAAAAAATAAGAAGAAAAAAGGAACGAAAAAAAAATAGAAAGTAATTTTTTTTTTCTGATTTTTTGTGGCTTTTACCAAGGTTGCTACTTAAGTTTTGCGGAAAACGAGAAACATAATAAAATTTTTTGTTTAATTTTTTTTTAAATATTTTCCTTCATATTCAATGAACTTTTCCATCCAGTGAAGCCAATCCTAAAAAGCACTTGGCTCATCATTCAGATGACACCTAAGAAAAAAGATTTCCGTACGATTCGATCGCTCCTTCAGAACTAATAAATTTCAACCCTCGCATTTTATTCTTTATAAAAAGGAAAGAAGTTGAGACTGTAAGGCGGATGAGTATTTTTTTCCACTCCTGAAGTGGTTAGAAACTCGGTAGTCTTAGCTACGATGAAGAAGAATTCTCAATTTCTGTCGTTTTTCGCGTTCTTTTTAGAACACATCCGGCAAATAAATTATGGTTCTATTCAGCAGTGACTGTACGACAATATTCCTAAAGAACAGTGGCAATATGACTCGTAAGTCCGAAGAATGAAACAACCATTTTCTTGTCAGTGCTCTGTGAACGTTTCAATTAATGTCTTCGTTGGATTGTAATGATTAGAGTCATGGATACGCCCAAGGATGTCTCGATATCTCTGTAAGTGCAGCAGTTATCCACCTCCAAAATATTCCGGACGGTGTCGACAGTTTTCGGAGTGACAAAAGTAAAAGGACAACCATCACTATGTTCGTCTTTGAAAAAAATCTCCACGCTGGAACTCGTTGAACAACCTTTCTATAGCAGCCAAGTATGGTGCTTCATCGCCAAAAAATATCTTTAGCTTTTAGGAACAAAGTTGTAGAGTTAGGCCATCTTTAAAATCATAAAAAATCAAGGCTCGGGAATGTTCGCATGTTAGGTTCCATTTTAAATGGAAATTGTTTTAGTCATTTAGATCATAGGCTTTATTGATGTGCGCCAAAAAATTTAACTAACTAACTAACTAACTAAATAGAAATGGTCTTATTTAAATGCGTGCTAAATATCGTACAAAACTTATTTCTGTGACATGATAACACAGACTAACATAAAAAAATTATCAATTCAAAAATCAACTTGTCGAATTCAACATCTGTCCTACAACAACTAAACCGCAAAATTAAGTAGTAATCCTTACATCATTGAAAAAAAAATTGGGTACTTAAAAAATCACTTGAGATTGAATTTGAGATCTTTTGTGGGAAACGCCGGCTTTGTTCAAACCACTTTTAAAACAAATATTAATATCCTGCTAAAAGCGTATATACAACAATAGCGTGTGCCGCTAAAAAATTGTATCCGGTTGTATTAGGAATAAGATTCATTTACTTACGTGCTTGATCATATATTACGGCCGTATATATAACGTATATTACGGCCAGACTCCAGCGTTATATAGTTGGCATGTGCCAGCGTCCGCTCAGCTCTCTGATTGGTCGCTAAAAACCTAAATGGGGAAAAATATTAATTCCGTAACCACTGTGAAGTGACTCCAGCGGCTATCAGCTGTCCAGGGCAAGGTAGAAGGCCGCCAGCCCAGTCTAGAGGTAGATGTGACTATGCAGGGTGGTTCTGTAATTACCAATACCTATGCGCGACCTGAATTTTTATACGGCGCCAGTCACCTCGCTTCTATTGCCCTAAATTCTGGAAGAAAAATAAAACCCCAGGGGAAGGAATAGAGTTCTCGTAATAGTGTAAATAATTAATTGTCGTAATTGTGAAAAATTGAATTTTGTTAATATCTATGAAGTAAACCCATAAAAAAATATATATTTTTCTGTTCCTCAGCCTAAGATATTGTAATGTAATATTACATTTCTTGTAACAAATTAAAAAGACAAATATCAATTTTTGTTTTAAATTGAACTTACAGTATTTAATGTATGCAATATGTGGGCAACGTATTAGAAACTTTATGACCTTTATAAACATAATCTATATAGCGTAAGACGAAGTTTATAATTTCAGTTTTTTACAAGGTATCAGCATCTTTAACTACAATCATTAACATTTGCAGACACCAAAATGTCTTCAATAAGGGCATGAGACATCCCGATAAGTCTGCGGGAATTGTATCAATCAACATCCATTTTCTCAATAATAGTTTCTCAGGTTAGTTTGAACGAAAACCCTTCTAACTTGTGTCAACAACATTACACAATTCATTAGAATAATTGGCAGTTAGAGTTGGCCTGATTAAGAGAACAGTGGATGTCTCGCAAATGTCAACATCGACCAGTAAATGGTCCTATCACCCACAACAGACGAACAGATGGTTTTGATCGCTAAAGCATGTTGCCGTTGTGTCCAGTGTTTGCGACATATATAGACGCTTAAATTACGGATTGAGAGAAAGATAAAGTTGTGGAAATATGTAGTTGGAAACTGTGATTGAAGACATGGTTTCTGAACGTTTACTTTTCCGTAACATATTTTTCTATACGTTGTAGTATTTAACAACATTCTATATCATTAGTTAAGGTGGAGTTTTGTCGGTATTTAGTTATCAGTTTAAGGGCAGAATTATTACATTAATAGTACATGTTTTTATACAAAACTAACAATCTGAAATAAAATTAGTCAAAATATATGGACACATTAAATTTTGTAGCGAATCTATCTAATAGGATGCTTTTAAATATAAAAACATCAATAAAATTTTTATAATTTAATAAATTATTAATAGGTACAACATTTTTCTGGGTATCAACTATATTTTATGTGACGATGATTTTGTGAAGAAATATTCAAATAAAACGTCAACCATTTTTTGCGACATAGTTGTTTATGGTCCAAAACATTCGTCAAAAAATACTACACTTGATGATTCCACTTGGTACACGTGTTCTTAACGAAAATTAAATCATTTTGCCCAGCACCATTTATTTTATACATCATATAATTATTTATTCATATTTTTTTTGCCGCTAAAGAAAATCAAGAAGAATAAAAGTAATATTAATTTCACTTGTGTATGGAGAAAAGTTTATAGATACTAAAATGGACAAACACATTAAAATAAAGTCTTTTAGTTATAAATTTTTCAATATAAATAAATAAATTAGTATTACTTTCAGCATTTATAAAAACAGTCAACCTGATATTAATGAAATTTTTATTCACACTAAAAATTGTTCAAGACATGATTTTTGTAATTGTTCGACTAGTATTGATAGAGTGCAATCTATGACATACCTGGGTATTATTATAGATCAACATTTACGTTGGGACCTACATGTTACTAATTTATGTAAAAGGTTAAGAAAATTAATATTTGTCTTCTATAAACTAAGACAATTTATGCCAACAAGTTTAATAAAGATGTTTTACTATAGATTAGTACAATCAGTACTTTCTTATGGGATTATTGGTTGGGGTGGTGCTAGTAGTACATATATTGATAAAATTAGTATAATACAAAAACTAATAATTAAAAGAATGCTCAAAATACCACAACTCTCTTCCACTACACAAGTTTTTAACTACACTAAGATATTTACTCTCCAGCAATTGTACTACTATTCAATTATGAGATATGTAGAAAAAAATCAAGATATTATTAATACGAATAAATTATCTCATTATTACTGCACTAGGCATAGAGATCGAGCCATTCCTGTACGAGCACATAAAACCACTGGTTTAAAATGTTTTATTGCTGTAATACCGAGTTTGTATAATGATTTTCAAACGTATATTAATATAAATTCAATTAACCTTAATAAGAGTAATTTTAAAAAACACATGAGAAAATTTATTTGCACTTTTTCCTATTCAAAATAATTTATTTTTTATTTATTTGTTTATTCTCTTTCTTTATCAAAAAAATTAAATTTAAAAACTATATAAATTGAATAATACTACTATTCCATAAAAAATCCTTTTTTGTCACTACGACTCATTTAGTTAACTTTAACCCTTGTTTTTTATATATACAAGTAATAAATAATATAGCCACACACAGACCTCTTTGAGTTCTTCGTGGCAGTTGCCCAATTTATCAACTATATGTATGTGCTTATTCCCAATTATTTAAATAATATAATTATGGGGGCTGTATTATTATTTTTCTAAACCTCATACAAATCAATAATTATTATTGTTCATTGATAACATCAATGTGTATATTACTATATGATGTTGTATATTATTGTGTATATTATTATGTGTACATCAATGTGTATATTATTATATGACGTCTGCTAGTATATAATGTATGATTTGGAAAATAAATAATAATAATAATAATAATAATAAATAAAAACTTTGCTAATAATCAATGAATATATATTTAATACTAAAAAATCCTACAATTTTTTGTTTATTTGTTTATAAATTTTATTTATTAATATCTTGTAGGATCTGTACAAGCTCTATAAACAGCTAAACATCTTCTTGGAATACTTAATAATAAATTGTTTATGTAACTTCTTGGTATCCTCTCCAATTCATCTTGCAAAGCCTGCTTCTGCTCTTCTACTGCTCGTATTTCTTATCCTAGCTTATACCCCATGTAGTAGGCCATAATATTCTGCCAATATTGGACGAGCATTATCGTCAACCAGAAATAAACCTCTTCCAAAATTTTGTACAAAAAGTACTACGGTGGGTTCAAAATACATGTCTCTGTACGGTAAAGCATTCATTGATTGTCCGAGCACCATAAGAAGATCAGTGTGACCATTAAATATAACACCATCCTATCCTCATCATCTCTCCGCCACCACTAAAAGCTACACAAGGTGCAATGTTTCTTTCAAAGGAACATTCACCTGATTTTCTCCAGACTAAAATACGAATTTTTGGCCGGGAGTAAATCTGGATTCATCAATGAATAGACACCTTCTCCAATCACGATTATCCCAATTTAGGTCATACTGAGTCCACAGTTTTCTCGATAATCTCTTCTCAAAAGTAAATATGCACCATGTCTTCTAGCTCGCAAGTTAAATTCATTAGGCTTTCTTCTTACAGTCAGAAATTGATCTCCAGATGCCTAACAAAGTTCATTTTTAATTTGTCTGGATATTTGTACATGATTTTTTAAAACAATCAAGGGTATATTGCCGACTGGCGTAGCGTAGTGGAAACACATCTGCTCTGCGTTGCGAAGGTCTCGGGTTCGAATCCCGTTCAGGCATGGAAATTTTCTAAAATAAAAATTGTCCTGGCTAATTGCCATAGCAGCAAAGGCCACAAAATTAAAAAAAAAAGGTATATTGTGCTTGCCTTGTATATTCTTCTGACGACCACTGCAAATACGAAATCTAACATTTCCTGTTTCGTTATATCGAGTTGGGGTTCTATTTATCAAACTTTTCGACACACTAAAAAATTATTTTCTGTTTTATCGTCACTTAAACCATTATTTGGAATTTTTACAGTACACTTTTTATTTATAAACACAAAATAACTTATCAATGGACTCTTATTTTTATTTGTAGAACGAATATAACATTGATAAAATACATAAAAGTACGAGAATGGTACAAGAATACTAACAACTTGTTTATTTAAGATCTTATTGACACTGGTACATTCGACTGGTACAACTAGCATGAAATTACTTAACTACTCGTGGGCGATATTGAACTAACAAATAAAATGCATTGTAAAAATTGTTTATAGCCAGATTTGTATTTTAGTCTAATGAGTGATCCACTTCAATTGCTCAGCAGCTTAGTATATTAATTTACAAAGGATTATAAGTGAGTATCTGGATAATAAATTTACCACCACTGAATTAATAATTCGCTACATGAGTTCAAAACAGAAATAATTTGAAATTTTTACGAATTGAGTTATTACTGAAAAACTAAAAAATAGTAACCAGTATCAGTTTTAAAAGGGAAACAATTCATAATATCGATATTTGACGGTATTTTCGGTCTTTAATTGACAGAATTTCTTTTTTGAAACTGATACTGGATACTATTTTCTGAAGTTTTACAGTAATAACTCAATTTGTAAAAATTTCAAGTTATTTCTGTTTTGAACTCATGTAGCGAATTGTTAAATGAATTTATTTAAATTGCACAAATATTATGCGGAATGTTGCATTTGATTCATTGCTGTGCATAATAGGTATATTATGCAAAAATTACACATTTATTGGGTTCTTTTGGACTTCACAAGGCGTTCTAAGTTGTAATGTCCCACTTAGAGTACGAAGGGTTACAATATCTTCTTTTAGATAATTCGTGACGATGAATGATGAATGGTGAATGATGTATTTATTTACTATATTTGTATTTTATGTATTTTATGTATATTAAATCTTCCCAAAGGATTCGTTGTTTGCCTTTCTTGTAGTTTCTATGTAGAACAACCGGTTACCACCTTAGTTTGATTCTCACATCTACTACAAAAATTATCACATGACCTTTTCCCATAACATCTTCAGGAAAAATTAATCTCTAGGTTGTCGCTGCTTCGTTGTCGTAGAAGAAAGTAGCTATTGTTAGAACCTATAATTAACCGTTCTTAAATTTCCTTTATAGTTGAAGCATTATTATTCCATTCATTCCTTGATACTTATGGGAACCTTTACCAGGACAACATTTCAAAGGAGTTTAGGCAGTTTAAATCTTTCTTCTTCAACAGCCATGATTCAATCATGCAACACGACAGGAAAAAGAAATCGATTTCATTAGTGTAGTGTATAGGCTCGTAATCAGTTAACAGTAAAATAAAGTAATCCGCCAACTTAGATAATAGGCGCTTTCCTTTTACTACTTTACTTAAGAAATCTAAGCTAAGCTAAGTTAATCTAAGTTGTAAGAGCGTTCCATTTATAAGACACTGGCTAAGATAAACTAAGTATTTACCTCCCTCCTTTCCCTTACTAAGACATTCGACTAACTTCTTAGCTTAGCCAAGCATTTTAACTTTTAAAAGGAAAGCAGCTAATGAGTGGAAGTAATTGTTTAGATGACCATGATATTCAGTCGTTATCTGGAGTGCGGCGAGTGAGGCACGAAATATTTTCAATATATTACAGGTGTTATATCTTACCACATCTATACACCTTTTTATTTCGGGTGTACTTTGTCTTGTTCAGTCACAATTAATAAATAAAAGTTTGATCATCATAATTCTTCAAGAGTCTCTGTTGGTATTGATGTTTAGAGCATGTTTTCCAATTTAGCTGACTGCGTATAAAAGGTAATAATAGCATTATTAATTGCTATGCCGTTTGGTTAGAATAATAAAATCGGATGACGAGAGATAAATTTATTGACCTGATTTATATGATTAATAGTCAGTTCGAATTGTAATTTACAGTGACCCTGGCTATTTCCAGTAAATATGAACATACCGCAGATTAACATCCACGGAATCGTGATGAACGATCACTGACTAAAATTAAAAGTGATAGCAGAGGCAGTAGGCATTTCATATGACCGGGCATATTGCATTTTACACTAACATTTGGACATAACAAAGCGTACTCCAAGATGGGTGCCCCGTTTGCTAACAAACGACCAAATACAAGTGCGAATGACCACAGCACACAGTACACAGTACACAGCTCGTACACAGTTACATCGGAAATGCTGGCGATATGCAACTGTGGAAATTATTTCAGATCCAGGGTCTGAACAAAAAGATAACCCTAGAAATACTGCTTTCTGAATTTTGCATGTCAATGAGTTGACAGAAGAGTTGCAACTTCGCTTTATATTATTACTATTATTATTAATGACATGGCTTTTCAGTGCCATCATCAAAACCATTTCTGAACAATAAATACAAAAATATACTTAAAAAGCCATTTTTAGAAATTTAATGATTTCTATTTTCACGTAAGCAAGCAAATAATGCTCAAAAAAAAACATAGAAGTAGAATAACAAGAATGGAAATGGAATTTCTATGAAACATTGAAGGCAAAACTAAATCAGTAGATGATATAATTCAAGGGTAGCTTAAATGGTTCAGTCACGTTCAAAGAATGAGAGAAGAAAGAACAACGAAAGGAATATATGAAGCCAGATTATCAGATAAAAGAAACAGAGGACACCCAAGAAAAACATGGGATTATAAATAAAAAGTGCAAAAACGGCCCGAGGTCTAACATGGAAGTAGGGGACAAAACAAAGAAAACTATGAAGAGAGATATATAAAAGACCAGTAAACTAATCAACTCATAGCCTTACAGAGAAAGCTGAATCAGATTAAATAAGTAAGTGATGATAGCGCAAAAAATAAAATTATATTTTACAGGCCCTTATAAAATTCAAATATTCATGCGAAACATTGTGAAATAAACTCAATCTAATTTTCAAGGACTTCACTTTGTTCTCTCGTCCTGTTTCCTTTTATTACTTTTTTATCAAGATTTTATTTCCCAGTAGATTTCTAATTTCCAACAAGTGTTGAAAAATTAAATGCCAAAATATCTTTTAATTCAAAAATTATGTATGGGTATAAGAAAACAGGTAATGTAACCATTAATTTATTCTACAAATTCAACATTTTCTAGATATGACAGTCGTTGGTATTTCGCAGCCAAATATCTCAAAATAATTAATCAAGAGGACAATATTAATCATAACATCAAAAATAAACGAAACACTTACATGGATCAAATTACAAATGATTATGAAAGGACGGGAAGATAAAACCTATATCCTTTATAATATGTTGCTAAGTTATGTCAAGTGGGTGATTTTGGTATGTAAAATTATGCATCCGTGGTAGCTATGTTACTTATTCAATTGTTTTGCCAAGAGAAATGACAATTTTTGAAATAACGAAATCAGCGTATTAATTACATGAGTAAATTTTGCTTATCATAATGCTGTTAAATAGTCTATTAATAAAATAACTGTATGACACAATGTCAATGTGAGGTGTTGCAATCCTGAATTAGGCCGGACGTTGACATCTTCTTGACAATATTTTTACATTTGGGTGACTGATTAATGTTCTCCCAGTTCGCCACAAATTCTTGTTGAACTATATGACGTATATTGAGATCGTATCATAAAATTATTGACTTTTAGTTTGCGTAATAAAATTCATTTTATTAAACTCTTACGATTCATACATTAAAAAATGCAAAAACTACATCCATCTAGTGCCTCCTAGTCAGTAATACTGTCAGTGTATTTAACATTCGGCGATATTGATGTACGATAATCAAAATATCCACATCGCGTCAATATTCATCGTCACTGCATCAATATAGGCGCCCAAAAGTATTATCAGTATTCATTGATATTGAGAATATTATTGACTGCGTAAGTTCACCAGAAATCAATCTCCAGAGATTGATTATCTAAATCTGAAATAAAAAATTAAAAAAGTTAATATAGAAAAAAAGAGATTTAAAACAATAAAAAACATTAAATCAGGCATTTTCTCTTAAATAGAATCAAAATCAAATTTTTTGGATTCAACAATTAGCTTTAGGCAACAAGTTTTTAAAATATTGTATATATTTGTAGGAGTTGGAGGAGTTTTTTTGGATTTCCACCGAATAAATATAATGTTGACATTTGAGTATAGTCTTTATTAAAGTTACATCTGACAAGTTTCGGTCAATTCGAGCATTATCCAAGCTGATAGCCGAAAAAAATAATAAATAAATAAAAGTTCTTAATGGAGCCAAAATACGTGGTAAAACCTTGTCATAAAATAAAATGGAATTCTACTACATTTTATATTCAACATTATATTTTTTCGGTGCAAATAAAAAAAAAAAAAACTACAACTCTTATTATACTAACAACCAATAATCTTACACATTCTATATATTTATAGTTTTATTCAAGTAGACCTATAAATAAACAATAATTATAATTAAAATAATCTGTCTGATAATAAAAATAGATCTGCGTTTTAATCTGCAAAAAAGAAAACTCAGTTTATTAAAATAGTATATTTACTCTGTAGGTGTGAAACGTAATTAACTCTTGTCGGCTTCATTCTGATAAAGGACAAAGATAAAATATTTCTAAAAATAGTACGACTTTATTTTTATTTATTTAATTTTTTTTGTGTAACCGTAACTGTGACCCAACTAGAAAGTACCTGTTGACGCGTTACTTGTTCCCATCCAAGTGCGAATTATTATTATTGGGTTTGTCAAGGTGTTGAAGACCATCCAAGCCAATCGCTCCAGACGCAAACACTTTTGGAGGAAGATAGGCAACAAGATTTCGATTTTCTTATTGGCTAATATGCATATGAGGTGTATGTGTCAAACTCAGTTGATATTGTCACAAAGGTAATCCTAGGTCACGATTCCGACACCTAGATATTGTGACGTTCAGCTGTTTGATTAACAAACTATTTATCAGCGTCTAGCATATGTAACCTGATTACGTAATGCATACGCTGCATTTTAGAAATAAGGAAATATTTGTCATAACGATTGAATATCGAAACTAGGTTAATCAGTAGTATAAGTACGGAGTGATTATTTAATGGCGAGACGACATCACTGGAAGGTTTAATAATTTTCCGTTTCATACACATCGTAGCAGGCGATTATGCGCTCATGCGCATAATCTTTTTTTGTTCATAATCAAATTTTCTTCGAGGTTATTATAGTCATAGTATTATGCTAGGAGGCACGTAAACTTCGGTGACGTCGTCTCGCCATTAAATAATCACTCTGTATATGGACGTCGTATGGAATCCGGGCAGAGGAATCTAGCTAACTCCTTTACAAGTTCCAATCAACACGGTGACGACCGAAACACCAACGCCCTTTACCCATACATCTGGTGAGCCAAGCAAGCAGTACCATGTGAGTGGGAGAAAGCTTCTCCAGGCTCCATGACTCCCTGATGGGCTCCCGCCTCGGTGATAGGTCCAGGCTGATTCCGGCCAACACGGAGTAGACCGAGGACTTCCCCAACTCCATGGACAGATTCATACAATTACATTGACAACAGTAATAATAATAATAATAATAATAATTGTATTAATTATTATTATTATTATTATTATTGTTGAAACCAAGAGTTGCATTTCAATCAAACCACTCACGTGACAATATAATTGATGTGATGAACAGAAAGTTCTATAAGTTTCACGGTAGCGGGCGCCGTTCACAGTTAATTATACTTCTTGAACAAATATCACATCACATTATCGTTCTGCGAAGGTTCAAAGATAGTTGATGAACCACTTGTGCTTTCAGCTCTCCGATAGTGGTTATTTTGTTTGCCAACATAACCGCTGAGGTCGAATTAGCGCCATCGCTTATAACGATTTTTTTTTTTTATATTTATGTTCATGATTTGCGTAGCACTTTTTAATAGTAACAACGCATTGTTGAATCGTAAACCGCACTATAACAAATTTGCTTCGTCTACACTGCTGATTTTGATAATTTTTGATATGAACTGTCAAAATTTAAATATATAGAGTAGACTGCACTTTCTTTTAATATTTTCTTTCGTCGACGAAAACTTTTCTGCCACACTCTATTTCCCAGAGAGATCGGTATAAATATGAAAAAGATAAAATAACAATGTTCATTGATAGGAACCGAGATAGTTTAACAGGAATTTTTGATCAGATTTTTGAAAATATCATTAAAAAAAAATTATTATTTTTTTAAAATTTGTTATCAAAAGATTTTTCATTTGTTACCAAGGCAAAGATTGAAGAACGAAACGTCATTTTTAAAAATTTAACACTTTTTTGCCAAAAACATATTTGAAAAACTTATCTCACACACTGTATAACTCAGGAGTAATCCAAAATTCTGAAAAAAAAAAAATCTTAGTAATAATCTTTGAATTTTAACAATATTTCAACTCATTTCGTTAGAACAATAGTTCAACAGGAATTTTTGATCATATTAATTGGTCGAAAAACATCAAAGTTTTTAACTTGCTAACATTATTTAACTGACTAACTGGACAACTGCCTTGATACGCGCTTGATTAGTTGATATTGGAAGCCAGTTTAACATACACCCACATTTTCTTGTCACTTACTATATCCTGAAATGTGCAAAAATTCACGCTTCACATCAGTGTTTTGTTAATGTGGGAATTATTTGACTGTATGTACATCAGAAACTAAAATCTGAAAAAGAAAACTTCAAAGCTAATATTCCGTCTTTAAAACCTCCATGTTTTTAAATTTTAAGGGAGCTAAACATAGAAATGGATGTTAAAACGAAGATGTAAAACCACAAAAAAATAAAAGAAATAAATAAAATCAAAAATATGCATCTTCAAAATACAAAACTTCACTTCCGAATGCTTCCGTCTACCTTGTAACTATGTTAACTTCTGTGTTCGTGAATGAATTCGATGTTCTAAAGTCACGGCTGAATCTCCTTATAACTCATGCAATAACTTGGCGCGTTTCACGGCAAACATGTAATCAATTGGAGGCAGGGAGGTGGTGTTCACCCGGTTCAACGCGGGGTTAGCTTGTTAGCGGTTTGTCTGACAAACCTTCGACTCTGCCGCCACCCATGTAGCCCTTCATCTCGGAAATAATATTATAATAATGGAGATTGCGTGTCGATTAAAGTGCATTTTATACGGATCTATGACCTAATTATATGTTAAGAAATTGTATATTTAGATTTGTGTAGGATTTAGAAAATCAAATAAAAACTCTGTGTCCGACTCGTTCATATATGAAGAATATGAAAAAGTAATAATATAAAATGATTTATTTACCAAAGCATTTACAGTAAAATTTTAAAAACAAAAGACAATTTCTTTTACATATACCTGTAAAACAATATGTATACTTAAAATTATAATTTAATATTGTATTTACATTTGTACAATTTAGACTAACAAATTTCGGTTGCTAGGGGAAAAAGGCAAAAACCTAGCACTTGTTTAACTTATAATTAAAGAAGTATATGTTTAATATGCTTATGTTTATATTTGTTATATTTTAAGTCAGTTAATGTATAAATGCCCAAGTTTTTAATTACATTACTGTCACTTATGCTTTAAACGTAATTTATTTGTTTATTTGTTTATTTAAACTAAGAAGTGTCAACGATGGCGGAAAGTTATGTTGTTGCTTTAACAAGTGCAGCGTACATAGGTCGCATTCAGCAAACTCATCGGTGACTTACCGGTGCAAACTTACCGGTGAATTTGACTAATGCACATTTTTGGCAGCGTTGTCGAACGGCGTATATGAAAACTACAATATCTAAACAATGACAGATTGTAATGACAGTAAATTTTGAATGTAAGCTTTTACAGTAATTTTAAGAGTACATGTGCTTTATATACGTCTCCTCAGTATCTAAGTAAACTGACTTAACACTCAATTCCATAATTTTTTACTTGCTTTGTGCTTGATTCTTTATTACTACAGATATAACTGTCAAAATGTCCAACGGTGAGCAACTAATCGTTAATGACATCCGGTTAATAAAATGGCGACCGGTGAGTAAAAGGCGTATCACACTAGAACGCTATCCAAGTCTTATTTTTGTAGGTTTTTTTTTAGGATCCAAGTCTTCAGGTCTTGACATATCACACGGTATTTGAATATTAGTTAAGACTTGGAAATTGTTTGTTTACCCATGCGCACATCGTGAAATTATGACAGTTGACAGTTATATTTTGAAAGGTTATTTTAAAATTGGTTTTTAAAGTTTTTTTTATAATGAATGAGGAAGAAATAGAAATTTTGTCGGTGTCAATAATAATACTTAATATATTTTATATTTTTTGGGTTTTCTTTAACAAAATTTATCAACTCTTCTTCTAATATCATTTTTTTTAAATAAATAACTTTTCAAAAATACAAATTTAACAACACTAGACGTAAACAAAAGACAAAGACGCGTCAGCTGATAGCGAGATAAAACCAGTTGGCGCACGCGCATTTTGTAAGACCTGGGTAAAGAGACCGAGAAATTGTATCCTGTTTCATTTGCCTGGTCTTCAAAACCTAGGTTTTTTCTTCATACTATCACACGCACAAGACTTCGATTCGAATGCAAAGACTTTAATTTCCAAGTTTAGACTTGAATAATAACTCTAGTGTGATAAGGCCTTAAGAACGGTAACTCACATGTAGATCAACGTATGCATACAGGAAAAAATTTACCAACCGGTAACTCACTGGTGAGTCTGCTGAATGTGGCCATAGTATACTTAGTAAAAAAAAAAAGAAAAACAAAACAAACGGTTGTGGATGACACAACTATATAGAAGCAGGGAAATATACAATAGTTCAAGTTTGCTAGCAAAACTGCAAATGCAAGAGGTTAGTAGACAATTTCAAAATTGTGTTCAAATGTCAGCGGCAGATTTTAAACTACTCGTTAATAAAGTTGGTCGCAAAATTGGGAGAAAGACTTATAAGATTTATAAGGGCTGTTCCCGCGAAAGAACGATTAGCCATAACCCTACGTTTTTTGCCACTCGGGATTCGTTTACCAGCATGCAAAACCTTTTTACTCCATTCCATGTTGAATATTTACTGGTGTTTACTTAAATTTACGCGCACAATTATATGACTGCATAAACCCGTACACACTGAGCGCACAAGTTCTTTGATCTTATAGGTGGGACCGACAAGCTACAGATAGCATTCGTGGGAGGATTAAGAATCATTCACAGCTCATGTTTTAATACTCACTCTAACCTAACTTTTTGATTTTACAAAAAAAGTTAACTTTTACTTAAGTGTTGGTCTAAAAATCTGAAAAAATCTCAATAATGTATATTGATGGAAACCAAAATAGGTCAAAAGGAATTTATGTCAGATTAATTTTTTTATTGTTGAAAAAATACATATTTTATTTTAAAAGTTCATGTAGTATTTTAAGGAAAAGCTCTAGTACATAGAATAACAAACGGTACATTATTTTCAAAATATTGTTCATTTTGACTTGATTACTGCAAAAAAAAAAATAATAATGTTCCACACATACATATAGCTGCTTTAACTTGGGTACTAGATACCTAAAAAACACTAAAATATGTGAAAATTCACACTTCACATCAATTTTTTATTAGATTCAACACATTTTAGAATTTCCTGTATAATATATTCGTCTATTTTGAAATGTATCACTGTATACCTGCGAAATCCTGAAATATGTAAAAATTCTCACTTCACATCTATTTTTCAATATTAGTTTCAACATTTTTACTAATAATTATGTCACAAGCTGCATCCACAATTCTTATTCGAATTTCAAGTATAATATATTCCTTCATTTTGACAGTTGTCAGTGTTTTAATGTTAATGTTAAAAGTTTGAAGTATACAAACTTTTAACATTATGCGTTAAATATTTTCTTACGCTTATCCACTAAATTGGAGCTATGAATGCTTATACGGATTTGTGTAGAACTAACATTGTTATGCGTTAACATTAACACTATGAATTACGTACTATTTATTAAAACATGAGCTGTGAATGATACTATATTGTACGCACACACAAATTGTACCTCGTACTCACCTGAGCATTTGTGTGCGCACAGCATTCGTGCGCGCACAAATGCTCTAGTCAGTACGCGCCTTTACATTTTATCCTAATGGATTCTTATGGACAAGAATATGTAAAAGACATTTTATTTCAGTTAAGTAATGGAGTTCATTTCCGCATGTGTGTGGATAAATATATATCTGCACCTTTGTGGAATGATTTTTTATTTTATATTTTGTAACGTTAACTTTATTCTCGTAACTTTAACGTAAATTTGACCTTTATTTCGCTCAATTACTAAACGTTTTCTACCAAACCGTACAAAAATATCCAATAAATATTTTACTAAGAAAAATATTTGTAATACGAAACGTTAATTAAGTTCGGAAACTTCAGTCTAAATACGAATACATAGTAAATATAAATACAAAGTAAAATCGATATATTGCTTGTTAGTCTTTCTCATCAGACAGCGATATACTTGTATATGATCAGCTCAAGCCGTGCTTTAAGACGGGGCTGGCGCCAACCAAGAGTATACTAAACAAGAGTCTCATCAAATACAACTCCAGGAATACCACTAGTTTGCTTCAGCTTACTTCACATCTACGATAAATTTGAAGGATGATTTAGTGACATTAACAAGGATGGCAACGTTCTCAACAAGGATGGCAACAAGGATGGCAATGAGTTTCGTATTGACAAACAGATAACGAGACTTCCTTTTTAACTAAGGCCCGGTATTTCCACCTTACTGTTATCTATAAGAATAACTATCAATGGGATAATATTATAAATTTGATAGTCGCTAGGATAAATTGCTTTCTGTATTTCCAACTCAAGTTATCCCGTAGATAGCTATTCTGATTGATAATAATATTTTCGAATGTTTTTTTATGTTGGTATTAGTAGCGCTATCTTAAACAAAGAGAGACATATACGTGACTCGCACGAATAAAAGAGAGATAGATGCAACTGTCAAAATAAATGACAACTGTCAAAATTTTGTACAGAAAAATGTGCGATAAACGCCCAAGAAGCGCAAATTTCAATATTTCCGAAACAAGGCAACTTGTAAATCTTGTGTTAAAATGTAAAAATGTTATAGAAAATAAAGCTACTGACGCTGTAAATCTAAAAGATAAACAAGGGGCCTGGGATAAAAAAATTGTATTATGCTTAATGCATCCTGCATACAGAATAGAAATGCAAAAACACTGAAAATTCAACACGACCGTTTATTTCTCATCCCAATGGTTCATATGATTTGGTCTAACACGAACTATATATGGACGTTGTAAATACTCTACAATTTCTTCATCATCGTCTGCTTGCAAATCTACTAAATCAGCATCAATGATTTCTATCTTTAAAAATAAATGTAAATTATCGAAAAATAATCGACAATATTTTTTATTTCAGTATAAATTAAAGTAGATTACTAAATTATTTTGAATTTATTTTGATATAGGTAATTACGTGGAAAGGTTGTACGGGTATCGGACATAAATAAAAACAACTATCTACAGCTGACCAGTTTCGGAACAGTTGAAACATTCCTTTATTATAACTATTCCGAAACTGGTCAGCTGTAGATAGTTATTTTTATTTATGTCCGATACCCGTACAACCTTTCCACTTCTATTCATTACGGACACGACCATCTCCACATAGGTAATTACACAATAAAATAGTACACATAATGGAAACAGGTGTATGTAATATGTATATAAAGTGTAGGTATGTCTAATATGTACATAGTACCTGTTATAATATATATTTTACGTATATATGCTTATATTATGTACATATATTTATCTAAAAAATGTTTTTTGAAACCTATCTGTCAAGATCTGTCATTTTTATCCAATGGATAATATTTATCAGTACCTACACGTTGTGAATAACTTATCCTGTAGATAACTTAGTTACTCCATAGATAAATAATTGGAAATACGCAAAAAATCGTTTATTCCCTTGATAACAACTTATCCCATAGATAGTCAATTTTATCTATGGTTCGAAATACTGGGCCTAAGACAACAATTAAAATATTTTTTAAGTTATAGTTATAGTAGCGTAACTAAAGACCTGGAGGCCCGACTGCAAGTATATTACTGGGACCATTTCAAATAAATAAATAAATAAAAATACTCATGAAAATCATTACGTTATGTGTACAATTTTGATGATACCAAGGATTAAACAAATTAACGTTAAAAAATATCACTCGGTCTTCTTTGACGCAAAAAATTCTGATAGTATGTCATCATGATTTATATTTTCAGTAAACATGCTTTCTATTCTGAGTATTCCTAAATCATTGAGTCCTACAGAGTGCTTCTCAAATAAATATTTAATTTGAGCTTAAAAAAACTCATTCCGCTATTGTTAATGCAACCGGAAGTGTTAAGAAACTTACACACAGCTTTATTTTATCAGGAAATCTATTTTTTTTTTTTTATTAAATTTATTTTGGGCTTGACTGCTAGGATCATTACCCAGGATACAATCATCTACATCTAGATATACATAAATATAAACACAATATACAATTAATTTTTAGTTTATGCTAATAAATTGAAATATTGATGTTATTGCGGAGGAAATCTACTTAAAATGTAGCTAATTTTTACACTTAAAATTTTTTCTAAATCTTCAATATTTGACAATTCTGAAATCTATTCCAATATAAATGTTTTTAATTTAATTATCTGTTTAGTGAAGTCTTCGAAAATGTCTTTTCACAAGATAATATGTAGCAAGATTTTTATATTTTGTAACACTTTCCCTGTCATTTAATTTGGTTAAAGTTTTCGCAGGTAAAACGAAGAAAAAAATCATGATTATGTTTCATGCCTTCATATCTGTGGATTATTTGTTCAGTTAATATAGGCTAAATAGTACCGTTATTGTCATCTTAATGTTGTTTGATAAGATATTTAACTGGTGAGATATTTAACCAAAATGTAGCATCGTTCCAGATGTACGTCAGGGAAAACAACGCCAAAGATGTGGACTGTAAACTGGCTGAATTCGTTCGAGTAAATGGGTGTAAAATAGAAGTTAAAAATGTCACAACAGGACTTAACTCTTAGTGCTATCTCGATGCATCGAAAGAGGCCCCTAGTGTTGTATACTGCAGAACCAACTAGCTGTGGGAGGACAGTACCGCTCGCATAGTAGTAAAATTATGAATAGGACGAGACATTGGGTGCGTTTTATTGTGTCAATACTGGTTTCAGTTTGATCATAATACACGTTTTATTTGGACAATATTCTCATTCTATTCATTCTACTCATTCAATGATTTGAGTTCGAACGACTGGAATGGATAAGTGTGGTAGAGATGAAAAGCAATATTTCAATACAGTTGTATTCATACAGTTTTTAAATGTATTAGAATTAAATCTTGGTGTTACTGCTTCAAAATAATTTTTGCTTTTAGATATATTCTCATTTTGTGTCCTAAAAGAAATACCTTATAATTTTAAAATAGTATTGTTAAATCTAAACTTAAAATGTATGTCCCTATCAAATAATTCGTTCTAAAACATTACGTTCTAGAATATTTGCTTTGATATAAAGTTTTTCTCTTTTCTATTTATTATTAAGATTATCCATTTACCTCCATGCAAATGTCATTCCATGTTTACCTCACGACCAAAATTGTCGATTTCTTGCGTATCAATTCTGGTACTTCTACAGCCACCAACAAAACGCACCCAATTCGTGGTGATGTTGGAATATTAGAGCATGGTTAAAATTTTCTAAAAAAAAAAAAAAAAATCATTTACTTTGTGCATTTCAGATTAAATAATTATTAAATATGAAAAATGCAAAAACTACAAATTTAGCACAGATGCCAGCATTTACTTACATGAGGTCAGTTAAATGATAATTTCATCAGTTATAATGTATTTATTTTAATTGTAATAATAATATAATAATATTTTATTTAATAGAGCCTATGGCTCAATAGAAAATACATTAATTTACAAAATATCGCAAAAACAAAACTTAGTAACTAAAGATCACCATTACATATATTTATATATATATATACAAAAATAGGAAACAATAATTTAATATCTATAAATAAAAATCATATATTCTTTGGTATTAATCTTTCACAATAATTTAATTGTACTCTTAAAAAAATGTCTTTGCCATTGTTTTTCATATAACTTCAAACAGATCCTGTATAAATTAGCAATATATCCTATCTGTCTATGGAAGGAAATGATAAAATATGGGAAAACACTTACCAAGTCATTTGATTGCAAGACAGAAATCAGGCCAAGGTTTCTTAAGGCCAATACTGGTATCATATAAAGGGCATAGTGGTTTTCATTAACTTCTATAAATACTTGTTGTCTTAATATTCTCTGACCTGCTTCCATTTGAACCTAATCTTACCTGTATATTCATGTTCTCTTATCTATAGTTTTAATAAAAGGATGAACTGAATTACTAAGATAGTGAAATGAAAAAAAAAAAGTTTGTTATTCAACTCTTTATGGGCTGGTTTTCCAATTCATGGTTACCTGTTGGTTAGCTCAAATCAATGGCTAACGACATATTTTTTTTTTTTTTTTTAATATATTTATTTAGGGGTGCTTCATCTGCTTGGTTATTAGCACCCCGGAATATCTGTTTTACATATTTAGTATCATTACATAATCAATTACATAATAAAATATAATATATAAATATTTATTATAATAAATTTAGACTATTAGGAACTATGTGAAATTTTATATATTGTCTAATAGGTTTGAATCTTCTAGAAATTTTAAAATGTTTTTCTCATACATATTGGTGGAAATTTGTAGTGCGTCTGTTGGAATTTTGTGTTTGATTCTTTGTGCTGTATACTGTGGGCATTCTAGAAGTACGTGTTCCACCGTAAGTTGTGTGTTGCAGGTGGGGCATATGGGTGGTGTCTTTTTCTGGAAAATGTATTGATGAGTGAGTCGTGTGTGTCCAATTTTTATTCTTGTTAGAATTATTTGTTCATGTCTTGATGTATAGTTTTGCGGACTTTGAATTTTGTAGCGGATGTTGTTCCATTCTTCTTGCAGTTTTCTTTTGAAAAAATTCTTGGCATCATATGTTGAGGTAGGCATTTGAGTTATTTCTTGGTGTATGGCCTCCTTGGCAGCTTCATCTGCTTTTTCATTTCCTGGAATGTTGCGGTGTGATGGAACCCATAATATTGTGATTTTCTTCCCCTGGTCAATACAGTAGTGGATGTTATCTTGAATTTTTTGGATGATGGCGTCTTTTGAATAGCTTTGTTTCATGGCTGCAATGGTGCTGAGGGAATCAATATGAATTATAAAATCTTTTTTATTTCGAATGCTTTTTATATATTCTGTTGCTTGGAATAATGCATAAGCTTCGGCAGTGAAGACGCTCGTCATATTTGGAAGATGGTATTTTCTTGTTTCGTTCTTCTCTACTACCATTGCGGCCCCGGTTTTATTTTGTATTTTAGAACCATCTGTGTATATGGCAGTGTGATTCTTGTATTTGGACATGATTTCATGGTAAGATTTTAAAATGATGGATGGACTGGTTTCTTTTTTATTATGGCGAGTTAGAAGGAGATTATAATTTGGCGCGTTCAGGATCCAGGGGGGTATCTTGTTAAATTGGTTTGGACCTAACTGTGGAAATGTCATACTCATATTGTTTAATTGTTCTTGAACTTGTTGATGAAAAGGTATTATATTTTTAAGGACTATTTGGTTATTTAAATTTTGAAACATATAGTTATATGTGGGATTATTCACATTTGTTGCTAATTTCGTTAGGTAAGAGAAGGTGAGTTGACGTCTGCGGAAATGAAGTGGTGGTTGATTAGCTTCACTGGTAATTTTGACTATAGGACTTGTTCTGAAAGCTCCTGTGGCTATCCTGATTGCGGTGTTCTGGATTGTGTCTAATGTTTTTAGATGAGTAGGTTTTGCGTTGCTGTATACTATGCTACCATAATCTATTTTCGACAGTATCAGTGACTTATAGAGCCTCAATAATATCTCTCTGTGGGCGCCCCATTTGTAGTGTGCCAGTGTTTTCAAGATATTCATCCTTTGCATGCAATCCTTTTTGAGTTGTTGTATGTGAGGTTGCCAGGTTAATTTTCTATCCAGTGTGATTCCCAGAAATTTAGTCTTCGTTACATATGTAATAGAGTCACCGTACAATTTTAACTTTGGATTATAATGCGAATAATGTTTTCTTGTGAAATGCATGGCTTTAGTTTTAGTTGAGGAAAAGGTGAACCCTGTTTTATCGGCCCAATTTTCTATACTGAGGATTGCTTCTTGAAGTGAGTCTCTGATTAGTTTAATGTCTTTGTTTCTACAGAAAATCACAAGATCGTCCGCATAGAGGAGAGTTTTTATATTTTCTGGTATGTGTTCCAAGATTTTGTTGATGGCAATGAGAAACAGGTTTACACTTAATATTTCCCCTTGGGGTACGCCGTTTTGCTGTGTTTTTTCACTGGAGATGTATCCATTTGCAATTACTTGAAATTTTCTATTTTAGAGGAAGTTTGTAACATATTTGAGAATATTTCCATTCAATCTGCTTTCTTTTAGCAGTTTTATTATGTTGAAACGCCATGTCATATCATAAGCTTTCTGGAGATCAAAAAATATAGCTACAAGGTGTTCTTTGTTTTTGAATGTTTGCTGTATTTCACAGGTTAATGAGATTATGTGATCTAAGGTTGATCTGTCTTGACGGAAGCCACTTTGTTTATTTGAAATGATATTCTGTGTTTCCAGGAACCAAGTAAGTCGTTTGTTGGTCATTATCTGGAGAACTTTACTGAAGTTATTCGAAACTGAGATGGGTCGATAACTATCAGCGTTTGTTTTATTTTTACTGGGTTTCAGTATAGGAATCGTGTTGACTTTTTGCCACTGTTCGGGATACTCGTCGTTTTCCCATATATAGTTATATATGGTTAATAAGTGGTTGGTTACTTCACTGGGCAGTTGTTTAATCATTTCCGAGAGGATACCATCTGGACCTGGGCACTTCTTATCTTTTAAATTATGTATGGCGGCCAGAAGTTCTCTTTTGCTAAATGGTTTATTGATGTATGTCTGTATATTTTCTATTTCGATTTTTTCTTTTTCTGCTCTGGCTTTATGTATTTTGAAGGAGTTATTATAGTTGGCATTACTTGATGTGAATTCAAAATTTTCTGCTAGCGTTTCCACTATCATTTGAGGTGATGTTATAGTTGAATTGTTATGGTAGAGTACTGTTGTCAAATTTGATGTTTTTTTCCCATTTATCTTTCTTATTTTTTCCCATATCTTTGATGGGGGTGTGCTAGGGTTGATCGAAGATGTAAATTCTTGCCAGGATTGTTTTTTGCTCTCTAATATAATTCGTCTCGTTTCTGCTTTGCATTTTTTTAGATTTATTAGATTGTCAATCGTGTTAAATTTTCTGTATTTGTAAAGTGCTTGTTTTTGTTTTCTGGTTGCGACTGCACATCTTGTATTCCACCAGGGTGTTGTTTTTTTGCGATTATTTCCTGTTTTTATTCCGATAGATCTTTCACCGGCGTTATTTATGTAACGACATATTTGCAATATAATAATTACCATAAGTTTCCACGGTAACTACCAGTCAGAGACTTAACTACCGATTGTAAATCTAGCCGTATGAGATCATGTGAAACTGGCTGCTGAAAATGTACGGTCACAGTGCCGTGGTATTTTCTCTTACCGGAGAAATAATTAGTGTACTGTATTTTTTCGCGTAATATCCGTGTCTGCCTATCGTCTGGGCTTAGGATGAAACCTTATGTATTTAGCTCCGCTGTATGACGTGGCAGTAAAGGTTACTGAAGTTTGCGACTAGTGGACACTTGTCAAGACCTGACAAAGCCCAAATAATAATAATGTTTATTGATGTTAAGATTTTACAGCAATGTTTACATAGGTCCTAGTTACATAATTTACAATATTTGGAAATTAACGAAATGATCGTATAAACGAATTAAATACAAATAGAATGTACAACAACTGAGATACAGTGTTACCATTTTCGAAATTAACGAAATGATCGTATAATCGAATTAAATACAAATAGAAAGTACAACAGCTGAGATACAGTGTTACCATTTTCGAAATTAACGAAATGATCGTATAATCGAATTAAATACAAATAGAATGTACAACAGCTGAGATACAGTGTTACCATTTTCGAAATTAACGAAATGATCGTATAATCGAATTAAATACAAATAGAAAGTACAACAGCTGAGATACAGTGTTACCATTTTCTAAATTAACGAAATGATCGTATAATCGAATTAAATACAAATAGAATGTACAACAGCTGAGATACAGTGTTACCATTTTCGAAATTAACGAAATGATCGTATAATCGAATTAAATACAAATAGAAAGTACAACAGCTGAGATACATATAATACTTATAAAGAAAAAACAATCTTAGATTTAGCTACAAATTAATTTTTATTTCCTGCATCAGTGATTTTTGATGCAGGTAATTTTTTTTTACGTCTGCTTATTAATATTATTCGTTGAACATAAGGATTTGTAGAAATTTGATATGGTTGAGAGCTCACTTCTTTCTTCATAACTCCTGATCTAACATAGTCGAATTGGTATTTATTCGTAAAAAAAAAACATTATATAAAAAAATATTTTAAAATAAATTTGTAATTTGCATTATAATTATATTTTCTTTGTTAAAATAAATTGCTTGCAAGTGTTGAAACTTCCACGACTGGGAGTGTAAAAAAATCAATAAATGTTCAATAATTTATCTAGTTATTGATTGATTAATTACTTTGTTTCATTATATATGAGTATACTTGCGTGAACGAGATCATTCATACGAGCAAAGAAATTTAAAATAAAATTCTTTCTTAGTTTACCAGAAAAAGCATTTATGTTACCAGAAAAACTGAAATGGAAAATGATGTTATTACAGATGAAAAGAAAACCATTCTAAATTAAACATTCTAATAAAAAAGTTAAATCCAAAGAGAGTTTTCTAGAAAAATAGTACGCAAATGTTCCATTTATATGATGTTTACGAATACAATCCTGTGACCTTCTGTACGTAAATAACATTAATACCACCAGTGTCAACAATCAATAGGATTCTTCTAATAAGTTCAGGGTTGAATAGAATTGGGTAGAAAATTTAAACAACACTAAATTAGTATCGAAAAAATCACTTTGTTGACAAAAAAACGATTATAATTTCGCCATGAAAAGGCATTATTAAATGATTTAAATTAAATATCGCCTTCCAGACCTAATAACTAACTTCACAGCTGAGCTGTACGGCATTCTACTTGCGCTTGAACACATCGAAGAAGACCAATCACGGCAATATGTCATCTGTACAGATTCGCTAAGTAGTAACCAGAAAATTGCCAATCCATAATATCTTAAAAGAAAAATAGTCATTTTAATGTGGATTCTCTCGCATGTTGGCATAATGGGGAATGAAACAGCTGACCAAGCAGCACGAGAAGCCGACATACTACTGACCGTAAAAATTCCTCACTACGATATCCGGAGCCATATTAAATCCTCCTTCGCTACAAAATGGAACACAGATTGGCAACTTACAACAAATAACAAATTATGAACAATTAAACAGGAACATCAAATTGAAAACACTTCGGAAATAGAAAAGACCAGATCGTCATCACTCGCCTGCGGATCGGACACACCCGCTTAACTCATAAATACTTATTCGAAAGAAGAAACCAAGAAATCTGCGATCAGTGTAATGTACCAATTACAGTGGAACACATTCTGTTACAGTGTAGTAAATACAGTGCTCAGAGACAACAGTGTAAGATCCAGGACCATCTACAGAAAGCTCTAGAAAACTCTTATGATACAATAAAAAATGTTTTGAATTATGTAAAAACCACCAATTTATATAACCAATTATAAATGTATCATTATGCACATTATGTAATACTATAGGACTTGGGCACTAATAGTCTTGTAACTGAAGTTCCGTTAAACTTTATCAAATAAAAAAAAAAACAATAATAAATAAATAAATAAAAAATGGATGGTCCTAAAAAATAAAGTGGCAGGTCGTACAAAAAAAAAAAAAAAAAACAAAGTTCAAAAACTTGAAAGATTTATAAAAAGTAAAAAATCTAAAAATCGTGGGAAATCTCAATTTTTTTCTGATATTAATAAAAATATACATGACATTTCTGTGCCATGTGACTTTTAAACTTGCAATAGAGTCCTGTGTAGGTGTTTTCTAATGGCAACAATGTTTATGCATTATTTTGTGACTTCCCAGACTTTCTACTAAACTTCCTTGTAGGAAAATTGTGACGCAGCGCCACCTAGACCTTTACAATATATACCAGCAAAGTAATTTTTGTACTCCTTTTTTGGTTACCGTTTTTTTTTTTTTTGCTCGTCCCTTTCAAAATAGATGTGATAACCTTTTTTTTGTTATTCACTTTGTTACGCTATACTTAAAATTGCATAAATTTGCATTGTGGGAATTTAGGTCCGCTTGTAGGAAATTTTGTACCTTGCTGAGAGAATTTTCTTCACAAAGTGTTGGTAACATTGCTAGAGTCTTTGATTCAAATTTAAACATACCAATTTACCTTTAGCGACCATTTTAAAGAATGTAAATATATCTAGCGATCACTCCAGTAACTATTTAAAACCGCAACACATTGTAAACAAAGGCTAAATCTTCTTGAATCTTTAGTAATAATCAAACCTCTTAAGCGAAGAGTACCCGTCCTCAACGAACAATATGATTTAGATTATTCGTCCCTTTTCCAGGAATTTGTTCGACATTGTTGGACATTGGCTGTTGTTTATTCCTTCGTTGAATTACTTGATAAAGCCATTGTTTGACGAAATTATACTCTTATATTTTTGACAACGTACACTTTGCATAGCAATTTAATGTTTTCATTATGTTAACATGGAATATCACAAAGTAACGGATAAATCAGTTTCCTTTTTGGTACATTATTTCTTCAATTTAAGAATTATTTCTCGTTTTATTACGAGAATAATAAATTTTCTTTTTAGTGTAGAAATAAAAGAAATTTAAATTATCATTAAAGCTCAAGGTTGAGCTTCTTTCTCTTTTAATTTGCATTCAGAGTGTTTATTTTTCAAGGAAACAAGACACAAGAGTATCTCCTAACGAATTTAATTGACATCAAAACAAAACCGTTTTGCTTAATCATTGTATCTAATTAGAATTAAAGAACAAATCAAACAAAGGTTGAGCGTTCAAATGATTCTTTAAAAATATAAAATATTGACCAAACGGTACAGTTATATTATTTGAAATTAATTTAATTTGCTACCCCACTCATGTTTCTCTATAGTATGTGATTTACACTCGATTGAAATTTGTTTTTAACATTTTATATTAAATAATGGTAGTCATATGTTAATAAATGTGTAGAAAACAAGAGGAAATGTTAAACTACTAATATGCCTGATTATTTATTATTAATTATGCCTACTAATATGCCTGATTTCTACCAGTCCAATCGCCTACTGGCTTACAATAGGTAATTTAAGACAATTTACAATATTTTCATTTTATATTGTAGGTAGTCTACATTTATTGCAAGTAGAATCCTGGTATACCAACCATTAGCCAATCTCGCCACATGCCCGTATCATCTCCACGATAGGTCTACTTCTTCTTCTCTTCTTCATAAACCATCATTTATACAGTTTTGAACATAGGCCTCCCCCATTTCTTTCCACGTTTCTCTGTTGTGGGCCAATATATACCATGCAAAATCCAGCATGTCACTTGATGTTTTCACCCTATCTCATTTGCGGTCTTCCTCTTCGTCTCCTTCCAGCCCAGGGGCGCCACAGCTGAGTTATAGTGTTCCAGCGGTTGTCTGTTTGTCTGACGTTGTGATTCGCAAATTGCCATATTAATTTTGCAACCCTTTCCTTGGTCTTTCTATTTTGTAAGGTGACGTATAGCATTTGTCTTTCCATTTGCCTCTGTGTAATCGCTAGTTTATCAATAATTTTCCTTGTTAAAGTCCATATTTGTGTCCCGTATGTTATCACCGGTAAAACACATTTGTCATAGACTTTATTTTTTAGGTGTTGAGGTATTTTCTTATGTTTCAATATAAAAGACAATTTACCAATTGCCATCTAGCCAAGTTTGATTCTGCGATATATTTCCGCTTTTTACCGACCGTCAACATATATAAGGGAGGTATTGTGATCATACCAATTTTGACGTTTCAAGATTTCGATGGATCTCCACGAATTGAGGTCCCTACATAACGTTTTGACTATTTTTAGCATGATGTCTGTCGGTCTGTCTGTCCGTCCGTCCGTCTGTCCGTCTGTCCTTCTGTCCGTCTGTCCGTCCGTCCGTCCGTCCGTCTGTCCGTCTGTCCGTCTGTCCGTCTGTCCGTCTGTCCGTCTGTCCGTCTGTCCGTCTGTCCGTCTGTCCGTCTGTCCGTCTGTCCGTCTGTCCGTCTGTCCGTCTGTCCGTCTGTCCGTCTGTCCGTCTGTCCGTCTGTCCGTCTGTCCGTCTGTCCGTCTGTCCGTCTGTCCGTCTGTCCGTCTGTCCGTCTGTCCGTCTGTCCGTCTGTCTGTGTACACGTGCAGAGCAAATTTGGCTGAAAGGATTTTTATGAAACTTAATATTTAAGCTTCTGTTATCAATGGCACTTTTGGTAAAAATCGGTTGACTAAAAATGGGAGTTTACTCGTGTCGATTTTAAGATTTTTGCGAATATTTCACAATAGAAAAATATCTCGAAAAAATTTATTAAACAAAAGTTGCTATAAAAGCAATAACTAATAAATTTTATTTGAGACGTTTTTTGATAAAACGAAAAATTTCGAATAATTTCTGTAAAATTTTTCAAAATTTTTTCATATTTATTTGTAACGTTTCCATGGTCATGATAAATAATATCTCTGTTAGAAAATATTAGGTCAAGTTATTTCTACTCTGCTGCTAGAATGTAATTTATATAAGTACTTTATGATGGCGGTCGGTTCTGTGGTGGCCACAGCTGATTTTTTATTTTCTTTTCCAGGTCTTATGGTTTGTCCGAAGTAGACATATTGCTCCACTTGTTCCAGTGCGTTCCCATCTAGATTTATGTTTATAATGTTTACTACTTGCTCCTTTATATCATATAAAAACGAGATCAAATTATTAAACACGGCAGTGGTGGAATAGATTTTCTACATTTTGTTTATAGAATATTTCATGAATGGACATAAAATAAATCCATCATTGTACGTGTCAAGCATGAACAGTATTAAAATAGGAAACATAATATCACGACATTTTGAAATTCATATTGGAGTCAAACAAGTGTACGTTTTCATTTTTTGTACGAAATGCGTAATAGTTTCCTATAAATCCAGAGTTGTAATTATGCTTTTCATTTAGTTATGTGTTTTGTTAACCAAGTTAGTTTATCAAGCACGCATAATATTTTCACGCATAAACGTGAACAAAAGCGAACTTTTAAATCTAGTAACAAGCCTTGTTTAGCTAATGATTCTCTCCTTTCTCCAAATTATATTCTTTCTATTTCCACTTTTTAAACAAAAGAAAAATGCAAAAAAAAACAGGAAAAATTAAATTGTCTCCAGACTGGAAGCGAACCCTAGTTTGCATTTTAGAAAGCGAGAATGCTAACCATTACACCATGAAAGCGTATTAGTTTAATGTGTTACATAACATATTAAATATTTACATCGTCAACAAAAAAACACAAAAAATACGTTATTTTCCGAAAACATGATCTGATCAAAAATTCCTGTTGTACTATTCCGGTTCACACCAATGTACATTACTCAGAATTTTTAGTTTGAACCATCTGGGCTACAGGGTGTGGGACAATTTTTTTTTGCACAATTTTGACAAAAATGGCGCCCGAATAATTTATTTTGCATAAATTAAATTTTGACCGTTAATCCACAGGTACTAGGGGTTTTCATTTGTTACCCTACACAGAATTTAAAAAAATATACTTTTTTTTACGATGATCACCTATTTGTTTATATTTTTAGGGTGATATGTTTTTTAGATGTTTTAGTATTTTACATATGTGCGGGTCAAAGAGTTGTATAAGCATGCCAAATTTCAACTCTCTAGGTTTAGCCGTTTGGCTACAATTTTTAACGAACAGACAGACAGACAACAAAATGACGGTATAACGGTTTTTGGTTATACCTACAAAACCCTAAAAATTGTAATAATCTTAAAATTTTAATACTGTCATTTCATGGAATATTACTACACCTACTTTGTATATAAACATCTTTTCAGCTTAGAACAGGAACCGACAGATTGTTTCAGTTAAGTTCGCGAATAATATACGGTAACTCTGAATTCTTGAGAGATACTCTTGGTCGATTTTCCGGTGATCTATAAGATTTGTTCCAGCCTTACGTTAAAACTACAAGGTGTCTCAAAAGAAATTTTATATTTAGTGGATCGATTAAAAAAAAAGTAAGCCGTATATAGAAAAAATGTTTATTAATTATTAAAATACACTTTTTGGGGATTTATTTCTTAAAAATAATATCGTCTAAATGTTGACCCTCGCGTTCTCGGCACTCATTTAATCGAACAGTAAAATTACTTATGACGTCTCGGCAGGTGGACTCAGGGATGGCTGCCATTTCGTGACGGATATTTTCTTTCAAATGCGCCAGTGAAGTCGGTTTATTGGCGTAAACTTTAGATTTAAGATAGCCCCATAGGAAAAAGTCCATAGGGGTTAAATCTGGACTGCGTGGAGGCCAATTTATGTCACCTCTCCGGGAGATCAATTTGCCTGAGAAAATTTCACGAACACGTGGCAGAGACATATTGGACGTGTGTGAAGTTGCTCCGTCCTGTTGGAACCATGTTCTTTGGTTATAGCCAGGAAAGTTTTGCAGTTCAGGTACCAAGAAGTTGTCTAACATCTCCACATAACGCTCTGAATTCACTGTAACTGCACGCCCCCTTTCGTCTTCAAAAAAGTAAGGGCCGATAATTCCTCGCGCCGACATCGAAGCCCATACGGTCACTTTAGGCGAATGTAGGGGTTTCTGATGTTTGCGTTTCGGATTCGTTGCACTCCAGTAGCGGCAGTTCTGCTTATTTACGTGGCCATTAAGATGAAAATGAGCTTCATCCGAAAACAAAATGTTGGTAAACGTTGAAAATCGCTCAATCACCTGATTTACGAAATTAAGCCTCTAACTGGCATCTTGGGGCTTTAATTCTTGCACCAATTGAATTTTGTAGGGGTGCAGCTTTAGGTCTTTGTGCATAATGCGATGTAATGATGATCTATGCACATTTAAAGCACTTGCGCGCTTCCGAATTGAAAGGTTCGGGTCGTCACGAACAGACTGATTAACATTCTCCACGTTTTCTACCGTTCTTGATGACCTAGGTCGCCCGGATTTTGATTTATCCAGCGTTGTACCAGTCTCTTCAAACTTTTTAACCCAATGTCGAATGAGAGGAATGCTTGGCGCATAATTTAAGTGGCGAAAACCTTGAATACGGCAGATTTTTCTACGCGCTACAGTCGCCGAATCACCGTTTTTGTAAAACTCTCGCACGCATAACGCGCGGTCTTCTCCCGAGAAACGCTCCATAGCGACTCAATTCCCAAGAGCCAGGCTACCGATTGACATAACCCCCGCGCCCCTCGGATAGGTTGCGTTCACGCAGTAAGCTAAATAAATATAAAATTTCTTTTGAGACACCTTGTACATTAAAGTTGAACTTTTCAACTATATTTCAAATATAGATTTTGTATTAGTAAACTAAAACTTAATTCTGAACAGACTTTTAAACGTGGGGTAACTTCTTAGATTAATTTTCAAGTGTAAAATAATTCAGATCAACAACAGACCACATCTGTAGGTTGGTAAGTACCATAACATAATTCAATTCACCTATCATAATATCGAACCCTGGATAAAACTCACGCCTTAAGTTCGAATTCACGATTCTTAAGTCTCATTTTAGTTTAAAACTATCAGTTTACATACTGGATTTGGCTTCAATTGCAAAATTGTCTTTGTACACTGGCCTCCAGTTTACAGGCCCCTTTGGTGCAGCACGAAGGCTGACAATGGTGTAGTGATACCACACTGGAGGATGGATTGGACGTAAAATCAACATAATTAGAAATAAATACATGAACATTTCCAGATGTTTACGTTATATCACTGATTCGCTACTTATTTGATGCTAATTTATAATCGAAAATACTGGGTAATACCGGCTCGCTACACTATATATTAGATTGGGGGTACAAAAATAAATAAGAACTAAAATTTTGAAATACGTTCTCTACTGGAAACATCTTGTAATAATAATAGCGGAAAAGTGTTTTCCCAAGATATTCAAACTAAACAACGCTCCTAAAAAATAATATGATACGAGGACTTATTTCCTGTCAACCACAATATACCCTGTACATTTTTGGAGGTTTAACTTTTAGAACAGGTACAAGAAAACAGGTAATTTCATCTTACCTGTCGCTAACAATTTATTTATATTTAGGATTATGTTACATCAGGAACTAGTGATAAGTCGAAAGTATTTTAAAGTGGATTAAGTTATAAATATATTATCTTATGCTAACTCAAAGAGAATAATTTGAACGACTTGTAGCATTAACAAGATGATGCAAGAAAGAAGTGTTATTATAACCAAAATAAAATGCCTGTTAATTCTGTAAACGTGTGAGAATTTTGCGTCAAAATATGAACTGATGTACAATGTCAAAATATTCATTATATTCATTATATTCATTATTTCAGCCAAAGCACAAAAATAGTTATTTGTTTATTTTATTTTATTTTATTATATGCAAGCTGGCCATTCCAACAGGACAACAAATCTAATAACAGGACTGGCACTAACAAACAGAAAAAGAAATCAAACATAATAATACATCAGGCAAAAAGAATACATATATATATAAATATATCAATATAGAACATACTGCGTGTAAGCATACATACAGCATATATAATTCATATATAATATATATGGTATATACACAGCGTACATAATACATACTATAAATTAAAGATAAATAAATTAAATTAAATTAAAGATAATTTTTTTAAATAGTGTATGTGATGTGCTGAATATATCTGGAAAATCAGGCAAGTCCGAATAATTATTATGAAGTGACGAAAATCTATTACTAATTGAATTAAGACAGTAATTTGTACGACTTGATGAAACTGATATTAATTAAAAATTTCTGATAGAATATTAGGGTACTCGTAAGGAGTCCATTCGAACGAGATCAGGACAATCAATCAAGCCATTTATAATATTGTGTAGAAATGTCAGGTCAATTACTTTACGCCTTTTTTCCAGGTCAACTAAATTCACAGAAAAATTTGGAAATTTAATTTTAATATAATTAATAAACATGTTTTGTATGGCTTGAATTCTATTTATATACACAAAATACTGGGGCGACCAACAGACGCAGGCAAATTCAAGCTGGCTTCTAACCAGTGTTTTGTATAAGGCCATAATCGATTAGGGATTTTTAAAATTTTTACATGACCGGATAAGGAAACCAAGCATTTTATAAGCCTTTTTAACGATTTTATCACTGTGTATATCCATAATTAATTTGTTATCTAGAGTGATGCCGAGATCTTTAACATTATTCCCAGACCTAATAATAGAGTCATCAAATTTATAATTAAAATCAATAGTTTGTCTGACTCTTCCAAATGACATTTTCAGACATTTCTTAACATTTAGGAATAATTTATTTTCAAAACAGTATTGATATAAATTGTAAAGATCAAATTGTCTTTTCAAACAGTTGTCAAAGTTACTTACAGAGTGAAATTTTTTTACATCATCTGCATAGAGTAAATTCTTGCAGAACTTAAAACATTTAACAAAATCATTAATAAATAATAAGAACAATAAAGGGCCCAAGTGAGAGCCTTGAAGCACACCGGATGTACAGTGAATCCACTCTGAATTGTACCCACTTACTACTACTGATATTAGTATAGAAGCCTATTTGTCAAATACGAATAAAAACATCTTAGAAGATTACCATGAACTCCACAGTTATAAAGTTTTTGCATAAGAATAATGTGGTCTATAGTATCAAAAGCTTTACTATAATCCGTATACAGGGCGTTTGTTTGAAACGGGGCACCACGAAAATCTCCTTTATTTGTAAAGATACAAAAAATCTTCAGAACAAAAGTTAAACTAGACAAAAAGGCCCATCTAAAGGTTACTATAAGAATTCTGAGGCACTTCCGGTTTCACTGGAAATGATGTCAACTTTTGATCTAGCATAGGGAATCGATAATTTTATATTTTTTCCTAAAAGTACATAAAATTAGCTTTACAATGACACCAAAAAGTCATATTTTTATGTTAACCATTTCAAAATGTCGACCATTTATTTACAAAATAATAATCAACATACGTTTTACAAAGTTGAACGTAACAAGCTTTGAAAACAATAAAAAAATAAACAAAATATCTTATATTTTTTATTAAGAATGAGAAAATGTGTGGACAATAATGGTGGTTTGATCGAACATTTGATTTTTTTTTTTTTTTTTTGTAAAATAATTGTAAAAAGTAATAGTTTTTTTTTTCTAAATAGTCAAATAGTTTATTTTAGAGATATTTTGTTTCTTTTTTTATTGTTTTCAAAGCTTGCTACGTTCAACTTTGTAAAACTTATGTTGATTATTATTTTGTAAATAAATGGTCACCATTTTGAAATGGTTAATATAAAAATATGATTTTTTGGTATCATTGTAAAGCTAATTTAATTTACTTTTAGAAAAAAAATATAATATTATCCATTCCCTATGCTAGATCAAAAGTTGACATCATTTCCGGTGAAACCGGAAGTGCCTCAGAGTCTTATAGTAACCTTTAGATGGGCCTTTTTGTCTAGTTTAACTTTTGTTCTGAAGATTTTTTGTATCTTTAATAAAGGAGATTTTCGGGGTGCCCCGTTTCAAACAAACACCCTGTATATTACATCAACTTGCATAAGATTATCCATTGACTGTGAAATTGAATCAGTAAACAATGCTAGATTTGTGTCTACAGATCTGTCCGGAAAAAAACCATGCTGTTCCGGAATTATTAATTGTTTCACAACCGCAAATAAACTTTTATATATTATTTTTTCAAAGATTTTTAGTAGAGTTTAGCTAGGCATATATAGTAATTTCTACAGCCGATGAGCATAATTTGAGTTTTGTCTTCGTTCATAGAGACTTCGTTAGATATAAACCAGAGCTTAGCTTTCTCAAAACAGTGACCGGTAGCCGTTAATATCAAGTCTCGCACACACATTGGAAGACGATGAACAATGGGGTGTCCGACTTTTCCAGAACGAATGGGCGTTTTATAAAACGAGATCGAACAATAATATACATTTTTGTATATTTTACAAAGCGGCCAGGATTTGGTGCCTTTGCTTTTTCCCAGCCCTGACTTAGAATGTATAAAGCCTGGTTTATAATAAGCCCATAGCATAACGCATAAGGACGGAACAATAGATTTGACCCTTCAAAACATCTGTAATAAACAGAACAAAGAGAGTAGTGTAATTTTTATGCTTATGTTCCATAACATATCTATTATAAACCAGGCTTTAGTCGCATTTTACTGCCTGTAAAATATTCGTCAAATACAACTTAATGTCAATCGGCGAGAAAAACAATCTTAGAGCCAAAATTAAATGAAATCTTTCCAATCAATGGTCTGGAAAGTGGGAAATATTATTACAAGATCATGCGCAGAATCGTACTTACACTTTTACGGGCCTGAAACTCTGGACCGAGGCGAGACCCACATAATATAGTGGCTTCTCATGGAAAGATATCAGTGGGACTCCTAAAAGTCTGGGTCTCCCAGATAACGCATCAAGCGCCTGTACATATATACGGCCCTAATCATGAGTACATAACAACAATTTTTTTAAACAAACATTGCTGCTAGTTACTGCATACTCCCCCTACCCACATCTATCTATAGAACGAGTTAGTAGTCAATACGGATAACGTTCAATATCTTTAAAATTTCATGCGGTAAATGAAGTAGTAATGTGGTAATAATGCACATTTCGAAATAATTCAACAGGTTTTTTTTTAACTGAATGACAGACAGAAATTAATTTTTGATGAATATCGACTTACAATTACTTAAAATTGTAAAACCTATGTGTGAGGACGATCGAATATTAAAAAATGGTCTCTGATTTTATTTATTTACATATGAAGAGATCGGCTGAAAATATGAGCAGCAACAACTAACTGTAGAAGAAAAGACCCTAGAAAGCAAAAGTGTCGGTCGTAATTAATGGCTGAATCTCGTGATTCGGATGAAAATCTATAGATCTATTTCGAGATACTTTGTTTACTCATGGCCACTGGCGCACACAAGGGGGGGGTCCAACGGGTCCGAACCACCCCCGTGCCAAAATTTTAAACGTACCTACGTTGAAATACATTGTACAAATGATAAAAACATAAAAACATTGCCAAAATGATTATAAATTATAAATAATATTACAATAAATTTCATAATCATTGCTATTGTTTATAATAAGTTTTAAATATATAATATTTCTTTATAAAAATTATGTCTATAATTGGACCCCCCAAGCCAAAAATCTGTGTGCGCCAGTGCTCATGGCTGAATAACCATGATGTTTTCCAACCTTTAAAACAAGATGACGTACAATAAGAAACGTAGCTGTACAACCCGTACATTATATTTATAAAATGAATAATTATATGTAATGGAAGACAGAACAGAAAAATACAACATCCCCAATCCGAGCAGTATTTTTAGTACTAAAGCAATAGCTATATTAAAGAGTCTCACCCTACTTTTAGAAGAAAACCCTACTTCCAAGAAAATTATCATTTACTCCGACACATTAAGCGTCATTCAAGGATTACAAAAAATTTACCCAAGAATTGAATTGCTTTCTCAAGTACAAGAACAAATTACCGAACTGAAAGTTATGAATGTAGATATAAGGATAGCTTGCGTCCCCTCTCACGTTGAAATCTCTGGGAATGGAAAAGCCACTACAGTTCTCCCAATATTAGGCTTACCAATCCAAGTATACGACTCTACGGAATTAATTAAGCAGAAAATATCCACTCTTTGGAACAACAATTGGAACGTCCAAAACAATAAACTGAAACAAATCAAACATGACACCATAGCCTAAAAAGTAGACGGCACAAGAAAGGAACAAGTAATATTAAATAGACTGAGAATAGGACACACTAGAGCAACCCATAGCTATATATTCAGAAGAGAAGACCCAGAAATTTGCGACACATATCAGACAAGAAAGACGGTACCCCATTTACTTCTAGAATGCCAAAAACATGAACACATCCGGACCACATATAACATTCTTCAAGTTGTGTCTGAAGTTTAAGGCGATAAATCCACAAAAATAAAACATCTTAAATTTTTAAGGGAATCAGAATTATATAAAGATATATAAACGACCCACTTTACTACCAGCACCACTTAACTATACCTACCCCATATAAAATTTTTATTATTACAATTATGTATATTAACCAATGACCAATGAAATCTCTCTATTAATGTACTATTTCAATTCTGTATTACCTGTATATTTGTACAATGTATAAGGTACTAATGACCTTGCAGTAGATGTACCTAAAAAACTAAAGAAAAAAAAATCTATGGCTACAGGGCCGTCTTATGAATTGTGAGGGCCCTAGGCCATGGGCATTTAACGGGCCCGCCTTCTAGGAGAAGTAAAGTCAAATTTAAAAAAAAAATCAGCTCTGGCCACCACAGGACCGACCGCCATCATAAAGTACTTGTATAAAATACATTTTAGCAGCAGAGTAGATATAACTTGGCCTAATATTTTCTAACAGAGATATTATTTATCATGACCATGGAAACCTTACATATAAGTATGAAAAAATTTCTAAAAATTTTACAAAATTTTTTCGTTTTATCAAAAAACGTCTCAAATAAAAGTTGTTAGTTATTGCTTTTATAGCAATTTTTGTTCAATAATTTTGTTCCAAATATTTTTCTGTTCTCAAATATTAGCAAAAATCCCAAAATAAATGGGAATAAATGTGTTTATTCCCATTAATAATATTTTTAAACAATTCTGTTACTTATCTTATTTATTAATTTTTAATGAGTATATTCCCTAATGAGCTTTATCAGTGATAGCCATCTTGATTTGTAGATACGTGATTTTTACAAGAGGCATTGCATTTTCTCTGGCGTGTTTAGTTATTATTAAGTGGTAAAAGTGCAAGGTGTAAGTGGTAAAAATGTGGCATAGTGTGGACTTTGGTGTTTGGACTGCATGGAGATCAAAACTGGAATGATTGCAAAGGTATTTCTAGAAATTTTTGTTAATTTTGTAATGCAAGTCATTGTTAAGTACACTGTAAATTAAAAAATCAGCTGTAGCCACCACAAACTACTTGTTTACGAATATTTCAGTCGAGTATCTCTTAATTCTAGCAGCACAGTAGAAATAACTTGGCCAAATATTTTCTAACAGATATATTAGTTATAATAACCATGGAAACGTTACATATAAATAGGAATAAATTGGTACTTTACAATTTTTTTTCAAAATTTTTCGTTTTATCAAAAAACGTCTCAAATAAAAGATATTAGTTATTGTATTTATAGCAACTTTTGTTAAATAAATTTTTTCGAAATATTTTTCTGTTGTGAAATATTCGCAAAAATCTTAAAATCGACACGAGGAAACTCTCATTTTTAGTCAACCGATTTTTACCAAAAGTTGATCAACTCGTGCCATTGATGGCAGAAGCTTAAATATGAAGTTTCATAAAAATCCTTTCAGCCGAATTTGCTCTGCACGTGTACACAGACAGACGGACAGACGGACAGACAGACAGACGGACAGACAGACGGACAGACAGACCGACAGACATCATGCTAAAAATAGTCAAAACGTTATGTAGGGACCTCAATTCGTGGAGATCCATCGAAATCTCGAAACGTCAAAATTGGTATGATCACAATACCTCCCTTATATATGTTGGCATTTCAGGTATTTGTAGGTATTTAATAAGTGTAAGAAGCCAATAGAATGCTGGATATTTGTTTTATAGTCACATTAAAATCAGCAGTTTTTCGATAATCACTTTTATTCGTTATTTGAATACTTAGAGTTTTCATTTAATTTTTTTAATCAAAATTTAAATAAATAAAATGTCAAAAATCCCAGCGTTTTTTTTTATGCATTTGCTTCGTATTCAAGTCTTCATTAGATTAATAAAAAATATATTGTTAAATGGCTTGATTTTTTCAATTTCAGAATGTATTTCTCACTATTAACAATGTATTATTTGGTTTATAAGTAGTTCATTGCTATAAATGAGTCCTCTTTTGATACCTTAAAAACAAAAATCTAAATTAATTTAAAAAATAGGTTTAATCACACAAGCGTATAATAGTATAATAAAATAACTGAACACACCACAGTACACTATACAGTGTAGTGTGCGTGTAACTCGGTTCGCTACTGTCAATTTTTTTTTTTTTATATTTTTTTCAAAAATATACTCACTATCTAAGCTTTAAATACAAAAAATCTATAACATTATTAGCCATAATTAAGCCATGAATTAAAAAAATAAATAATTTTGTCAAAAGCACAAAAACTGCTATATTTATCAAAAACGCAATCGCGTCAAAAATCTCGTACTTTTCCGTCTCAGACCAATGTACATTACATATTTTTTTTTTAGATTTTCAATTTAACCCCTTTGGGTAAAAGGGGGTGGCATAAGTCTTTTTTTAGCAAAATTTTGGTTAAAATCGTGTTAAACAAACTAATTTTAAAAAACTACTTTTCCTTCCTTAATCTTTGTCGTAAGAGCTTTATTTGATACCACATAATTTAAAAAAAAAAAAAATTATCGACGACATAATAATTCGACATTTTTCGAAAAACTAATCTGATCAAAAATTCCTGTCGAACTAATCCGGGTTCCATCAATGTTCATTATGGAGATATTTTTCAGATTTTTAGATCAACCCCTCTGAGAGATAAGGTGGGGGACAAAAGTTTTTTGACATATTTTTGGCAAAAATCCCATAAAAAAATTAATTTTTCAAAAATGAAAATATTAAGTACATAATTGTTCATATATCTCGGGATACGTGTTTTTGAACTCTCAGTATTTTTCCTATATGTGGGTCAAAGAGTAGTATAAGCATACCAAATTTCAACTTTGTATGTTAAGCCGTTTGGCTACAATTTCTACCGTACAGACAGGCAGACAGACAGACAAATAGACACACACATGAGTGACGTTATTAGGGTTTTTTGT